>OU015493.1:64617125-64909625 GCA_907164885.2 Dolomedes plantarius
GGAGGTGATGCGGAGAACTTATAGGAGATGCAGTCGGGCGAAGTGTTGATCCAGGTCCAGGAAAGCACTGAAGAAATTTAGGAGAGAAACAAACATGGAGCCAGAGAAGAGGAACACAGCTTTCAGACGATATCCATGAAATCACCTTTATTCAATCAGTAGGCATTACGAAGGTATTAGCTGCAGTGGCCGCTGGACTGTGGACAGGAGGTCCGACAGCAACGAGAGTTAGGAGCGAAGAGAGAGAAAAGTCTTCTGTTTGAAAAAGTTCTGTTTTGAAAAGTTTTTTTCAAAAGTTTTCTTCTGTTTTGAAAAGTCTTCTTTTTACAGGGGTGTTTTGCGATATTGTCGCCAGAGGGCCTAAAGTACTTAATTTTTAATTGGGCGATTTTAGATTCGTGGCTTTCACGTGTCCACTTCAGTTTCCCGGGGATACTTTATTGCTAGATCCCGCGCTTGTTAGATCTGCGACTTATTGACCTGGGTGCAGGATAAGTGGCCATAAAGTTCTTGTAAAGTGTGGTTTCGACATTATAAAAGGCATAAATCCAGAGTGGTTCGAGGTCTCTTCAAGAATTTTGACATTACACTGACATTCGGAATCTCATAAACTTTGAACACTCATATCTGGGGATGTTATTGAGTTCAGATAGTTCACATGCCTGCTTAATGATCTGCAGGGCTACGATAAATTATCTTATTTTACTTTTAGGTTGCAATTTTGGAAAAGGGGTCGTACTTTATTAACATGATAATTTAGAATACGCAGTAAATGTAAATTTAGAGAAGGCCGGGATTTCTTGTTTATATATATCCAAAGTGGTCATCCAAAGTGGAGCATAGACACAAAAAGGTTGAGAATCACCGGTTTGAAAAGTACTTCACGTTTTCTTACTTTCTCTCGGCTTACAGCCACACTAGGGAGCTAACCTTAATTTTCTGGAAATAAAACAATTTTGACCTAAGTGAAAGATTTCTTCTATAAGTCGGCAGATGGCAGCAATGAAATTTGAAATAAACCAACTATGAAGCAACTATGAAACATAGTTAAACTCTTTCATTTGTTTACTTCTGAAAGATTTTGCATTAAAATTTTAACATGATTTTTCGTAGCAGTTAACTTAAAAATTTCCAGTCATACTTTTATCTCTCTGGCTATAACAAGATTTTAATCACGCTCCCCTTTATAAGACAATTAATTCCTCATAAACATGTGTTTTAATCCTAACACTTCAATCTACTGGGCCATAGATAAAAGAATATCATCTCGTTTTTCATTACTTATCTCCTACCAATTATTCAAGAATTTAAAACAACTTTCCTTCTCCATAATCGTCTGAACGATAAAACGCGAAGTGGCTTCACGTATTGTTTATCGAACGAGTGATGAGACAAGTCAACAAAAATGAGTTTTGCATCTGGCTGAATGGGTGTCTGACATTTCCTCCTACGTGTCTGCGTTTTCCGCTGGAAGTTTACGAAATATCCAATTCATAGCAAGCTAAATAATGACTAGAGCTGTTAGTTGCATTATGGCTTCATTTTTTGAAAGCTTCAAAATCTCTTTGTTATGTGACGTCCTTCGCGCTAGCTGTCATGACACACGTGACGTCATTGCGCGTTTTTAGAAGCATGATGATAAATAATCAAGACTGTTAAGAAAATTAGAGATTATTTGTTTATATCAACTAAGCCTCTGAAAATTTATTCTTTAACATGGTACATCTCTTTGTGGAGGTTTTCCCATCAAAATTGTCACGGAATTATATTGCGTAATGGAACTGCGCAAAGGAAAGAATAAAATATGTTCTACAACGACTAATCGCTCTCTTGTAAGAGTAAAGCAGTAGGGTAATGTACAAATATTATTAATAATAATAATAATAAATATTTATAATTATAATTATCAATTATAATAACAAAAATACTTTGGCTGTATATCTCACTCCTAGATGAATGTAATAATAATAATAATATAATAATAATAATAATAATAAATAAACAAGTAATAGTTATTGACAAAATAATGTAAAAAATTAAACTAAAATTATTATTTGTTAATTATATTCTTAACACAATTTACGAAAAATAATAATTTTTATTAATACAAAAAAGTACTTTGGCTACCCTGTTCGTGTGTTCAGTTTTTCATCAATTGAATCGAGTTAAGGAAAGTCGTTAAAAAAATTTTAATATGAAAGCCTCCTCAAAATTATATTCCATGCTTGCCTATTCTAGCAGCAAAATAAAAGGGATGACCAGAATTTTACGGTCGAAGTTTTTAATACACCAGAGGTCTTAAATGTTATTGTACCCACAGAAATCATTCCTCTCTTGAAAAATTGAAGATTGTGAAACGTTTTAATTTTTTTCTATGTATTTGGTCACGACCTCGTTTTTCTCACCCGCACTAATAATTTGTTTTCTCATTAAAAGTTTTTTTTATATGCTCGGGTCAGGTATAGAATACATCATCTTCGGCATCATTTTTATTGCTTAGAATATTGAACAAATTGGCTGATATTCTAAACTATAAACTTCTGCAATTGGCTTGATTCATCTTATATTCTTTCCCGATAAGACGCCATACCTCTGTTGAAACCACTCATTGTCCGTAGTTTGCCATTCTAAGAGCCCAGCTCTCAACTTATCATAATTTATAATCATGATTGTTTATTACCATATTTTATTAACTCGCTATCTTGTTTGTTTGGTTGTTTGTTGTTTGTGTGTGTGTCCAGTACAAATCTTGCAATCGATTTTTAAACGTAACTTCCCGACTAGCTAGACATTTGAAACATTTATAATAGCTCAGAACACGATGACAATGCATTATTTATACACTTTTAGCCATCTTTAAGCAGGTTAAATTCATTTTCAGTTAATTTTGTTTTGTAGAATGGTGCAGCCATCTATCGGCGGTACGGGAACGAAAGTTAAACGCAAGTTAACTTCCAATTCCTCGATCTAAACGATTGATTACGCATTGATACCTCTTTATTACGCATTTGATCTTTTTCTTTTAAGGTTGGTGGGATAATTCATCAAAAACAATTTTAAAAAGTATTTATCAATACATAAAATTGTCAAGTTTATATGATTTCAACAGAAAGTTTAAAACATGGTACATAAAAAGGTCTTTTTATCTTGTAATTATATAATACTAATCATGGCCGGTACAGGAATCAAATTCACCATTTGTTATCACCCTTCCCTATTGTTGATTAGTCTCGCGAGCAAGATAGTAAAAATTGTTTGCTAAAATTTGAATATTAAAATACTTTTTCCTAACAATTAACTTTCTAGAAAATATTACATGAATTAATTTCTCTCTAAGGCGAAGTGAACATGCAAGGGTTATATACAAATCTTAAGTAAATTTAATTATATTTGAGTTCCTACCCATAGCGAACAATGTTTCCCATCATATCTCACACGTGCATCATAACATCCAAGTCAGCTATTGCATACTTAACTTTCATATGTATTTCAAATTGCATTTTCCTCAATTAGGAAAATTTTGAGCATTATTCTAAAACGCCCCATGGGCATTTCTAATTCTATTCATTCCACATTTATGCTGAATATCATATAAACAATATTAAATAAATGTTGACAAATATAATTCTAAAACGGATCCATTTGTGTGAAATTTTTAACCGGGTGGCTGTCGATGTATAATTGGAAAAGAAACTTATTAATACTATGAAAAGATTCCTTATAATTGCAATGCATGTTCACAATAAATGCCAGTATTAATTCTATGGTATGGTATATATTATATAAAAGTATTCCTGAACTGCATTAGAAAAAATGCATTCTCATAGCATAGTTTAAATTTTTTTTAATATTGAAATTTAATAACTAAAAGAACGAATTTTGATTAGGATATTGCGACTTCATAAGAATCTATAAAATTAAATAGTTTTAATCCTTACGCGGGTCATCGGTCTAAGAGACCGTTGTTGCAGCCTTTTCTGAAGGATGGGGGTGGTGGGTGGGGGTGATCAGACTGTTGAGGGTTTTGAATTCTTCAGTCGGGTCCTGACCTTCAAGTACAACACATCGGAGATTTTCGTCCGCTCGTATTTGTCGGTAAATTTAATCTTGTGTAAAACATAATCGGTCTTTTGGACCGATGAGCCTTGAACTGATTTAAATTTTGCCGGTCTGTATGACCGATAATCCTTGAACCGTATTAATTATCTGTCAGTCTGCATGCATTCTATTTCTAAGATCTCTGTTTTATTGTTGTAGCTAGTATGCTGGAAGCAATTCCTCCTGTTTCACAAGAACCAGACATTTTGTCTCTCTCGCACTATCACAGATTCAGGAATCGGATTCTGAAATTTTGCTGAATAAACTATATTTTATTTACCCTTTCAAGAATGAGAGGTGGCAGTAGTTTTGCAGTAATGACTTATAACTGCTGAAAAACTTATAAAAATAGGAAAATATCCTAATTTTATAGCGTTGGCGGTCTGTGAGACCGATGAGGCTGGGAACAGTAAAAAGACAGATGAACCGACGTAAGGATTAAATTACGATGTCTTCTATAATATTACTACCAAATCCCTAAACTCAAATGAATTAAAATATATTCCACATATATTTTGAAAATTTGGTAAATATTTTGTATAACCAATATATATATATATATTTTTTTTAATTTATAATAGGACATTTTCAGAACTAGATCAATTTTGTTTTCCCTCTTCACTTTCAGATTCTTTTGTCTCTTCTATCTTGTGGTTTGCAGTTATCAGGGATAATGTCAGAAGTTGTTTATCCCCCTCTATATCAGTGGTTCCTAACCTTTCTTTATCAGTGACCACTTGTGAAAAAAAAAACTTCAGAAAAAATACAATTATATATATTTTTTTTCCCAATGCGGAGACACATGTCGTCAAACATTCGTCTATACTACGCCGCAATTTTACTGCCCATTTTATTGTGGAGGCACCATATAGGCGGACAGCATTACCCCCTATGAAGGGACGACACGAACGGAGGATTTTTAATTAGATTTGTAAGTATTCACAAACTCCAGCCATTTTTTTTTATTTTTACTAGTAGGTACCCGTCAAAACATGAGGGCTAGATAGTAATAAATGTACTAATACGAAAATTATACTCAACACCATCATGCTAAATGTTGAAAATCATAATAATGTGCAGAAACAAATTAATGTTTTAGGAAGACATTAGGGAACTTTTAGGAGATGCAGCCATTTTAATTTCTATTAGAGTTAAGAAGCTGTTGTCATTTTTACAGAATAATGGGGTTTAAGAAGCACTAGCCATTTTAATTTCTATTGTGGGTTATAAGAAGTTGCAGCCATTTTAATTTTTTTGGGGTGTATTTTAATAATCTGTTACGATTTTGTTTTTCTGGCGGGGTAGAAACTGTTGCCACTTTTATTCTCTGTTATGGATTTTAAGAAGTTTTTATTGACTGGTACTGCATCCATTCCTTCATTCGCAAAACGCGTGCTCCTGCTGACAGAGGGGGAATCCAGAATAAACTGAGCGACCTCTCAATAGGGACAAATTCATCATCTGGAAAGGATTCGTAAATTTAGAAACAGCGATGCCGTGATGAATGTGCCACCTCCTGCGCGATTAATACCTCTTTATAACTCACTGCCACCGTCAACTTTTTAATCTCTCCCGGAAGATCTCTGAGGAGAGTCACCAGTCGTGTTAATGACTTTGGACGCAAAATCCAACCTAGAATCCAAGATGAGTGAATGACAGTTGTTTATTTTCAGAGCAGCAGCATTTGATGTGCATTTGGCGATGCATCGTGAATTTGGCAATAACTATCAAAGAAATATTGCGTGTTTCCGTTTGCACGGTCTGGAGTACATGTAGTTACATTACTGTCTGAGGAAGAATTTCTACAGAAAACATCACACGCGTGTTTACCTTCTCCATAAAGTTGTAAATTTATATATCACATACCAAAATCTCATTAACTCAAATTTCCTATATTTTTAGCAAATTTTTTAAAGAACATTTATAGATGGTTAGTCATACTTAGTTATTTGTTCTTGCAAAACTTACACATTTTTGCAAATATAAAAACAAGAATAAGATGGCTTAAAATGGCAACAGTTTCTTCCACGTTAAAAAAAACTCGTTATTCAAACACTCACGTGTAAAATATTGTTGGAATAAATATGTTATTACAATTATATTTGCTAACATTTTTGCCACAGTTCCGTAACTCAGTGGTCCCCAACACTCGGGCCGCGGACCGGTACCGGTCCGAGGATCAAATGGTACCGGGCCGCCCAAGGAACATTAAATTATTTCCATTTTATTTACTGTGGTGTATTTCTGTCGGGTTAGTGCGACTTTGCCGGGTTTGTGCTAATTTATACCTTTGTAACAGAAGAAATCTTGTAAGTATTTTAAATAAGTTTATTGTTTATTAAACATTTCCAAATTATAAATTAAAATTGCAGTCATAGCCTCTCTCAGCGGGCCGCCGGTAACATTATCAAACGTGACCGGTCCGCGGCGATTAAAGGTTGGGAGCACTGCCCTAACTGACTGACAGATAACGTCAGACCAAGGACTGAAATTTTGCATGGCGATTCATCTTATAGTGTAGGGGTGCACTAAGAAAGATTTTAGAAAGTTCTTCTTAGATTTTTTAAAACTGAATTTTAAGCTGTTTTGTAACATGAGTTTGCATTTAAAATAATAATATGAGGGTTATAAAATTTACATCACATCATGGGAAAGATCATAAAATTTCCTTTAAAATGAAATCTTTTTTGAATATTTAACTCCATTTTCTGAGTTTTGGTGAATTTTTAAAGATTAACTTTTAGAATTTAATTTATTAAATGCTGATCACGTGGTTTTTTTTCCTTTTTGCGATACTTTAAATTAATTTATCGTCATGTGCATAACAACGAAATAAATTGAGCAAAAATATATTAAAATAATGTAAGATAAAATTTAACCACTCGATTAATTGAGATGGAAGTTTTTAAAGAATTTAACTCAAATTAGTATGTTTTATAGATATTAAACATTCAAATCAGTTGACAGTTGTATTTATTATAAATAAATATATATATATATATATATATATATATATATATATATATATATGGCATTAATTGCATACATTGACCGTTGTATTTAATGTGAATGTACTCCTTAGCGAATCACGGTATTCAGGTAGTGTATATATAAATAGTATAAAAATATATCGTGTTCAAATGACATATTTAAAGCTTACAGTATTACGGCATCGAATTCATTACTTTTTTCTTCTTTATTTCCTACGTTAAACCAAGTATCGCTCTGTTTTAACTTGTGATAAATCGTCATGTAAAATACATTAACAGTCTCGCCTGATAAGCTCTTTTGGCCTAAGTAGCTGTCTGTCGACCTTCTTAATACGCATTTGTAGGATCAACTCCTGGACATAGATCAGCACAACACGATACTTACAAACCAATAAAATATTTTAATATTTTTCTGAATTCAGTTCACATTATTCTTATAAACAAAGTACATTACATAGAATATTATCTGTATATATAAAACATTTCTGTGAATGACTGACAGATAACACACAGACCAAACCGCTGGACCTAAAAGGCTGAAATTTTGCATAGCGATTTTTCTTATAGTGTAGGGGTGCACTAAGATTTTTGAAATATTCTTGTCATATTTCATAACGGCTTTAAATTAAAATTTTAAGACGTTTTTGTAACTTTTTTTAAAATTTGCATTTAAAATAATACTCTGAGGGTTATAAAAAATTATCACGGACAAATCCTAAAAATTCCTTTAAAATGGAATTTTTTCGATTCTTTACCTCCATTTTCTAGTTTTTGGTGAATTTTTAAAGTTTAATTTTTAGAATTTAATTTATTAAATGCTGATTATGAGATTTCTTTTCTTTTTGTGATACTTTAAATTAATTTTGCGTCACGGGCATAACAACGAAATAAATTGACAAAAAAAATATTAAAATACAGTGAAAGATAAAATTTAATCACTAGACTAATTGAGAGGGAAGTTTTTTAAGAATTTATTTCAAATTAGTATGTTTTATGGATATTAAATTAAACCTATATATAAAATAGTTCCATGAGTGACTGACAGACCTCGCACAGACCATACCACAGGACCTAATGGGCTGAAATTTTGACAGTCGATAGACACTGTCTGTAATTCAGATGATGCCGTTAACTATCCTGTAGAGCTTTTTAAATTCCCTTAAACCCCCGGATCTTCCATACCATAAGCTGTCTCTCGGAAGGGCACACCCGTAATGCTCCTTCAGAATTTAAAACCACCGAAATTGTGTAATGGCACTAGACTACAAGTTAAAGCCCTGCATAAAAATTAAATCGAAGCCATTATTTTAATCGGATGAGCTGAAGGAGAAAAAGTGTTCGTGCCACGCATTCCCAATACCCAATGACCTCCCCTTTGACTTTAGGAGAGACTACAATTTCCCCGCAAAGAATGCTTCGTCATGACTATAAATAAGTCCCAAGGCCAAACTTTAAAATACGCTGGCGTACATTTAAGAGAAAATTGTTTCTCCCACGGTCAGTTTTACGTAGCTTGCTCACGCGTAAGTTCGCGGACGAGCCTGGTAATATTAGTTCCGCCCAACGAAGAAACAAAAAAGTATTGTTTATAAGAAAATCCTTTAAAAATCAATTTCATTATTTTTCCATTGTAATTATCCTAAAATGTACTCCGTAGCGAAACACGGGTAATCTGCTAGTGAGTTATAAAAATGTTAGTATTTTATAATAACTTATTAACATTATTTAAAATTTTTATATGAGGTACTTCTTTCCCATTTAACTCAGGAATTTTAATGTACCGAATATTTTCCATAATCTAGAACTAAACTTGGAATTAATTGAAAATATTCCCATAATTTATGAAAAAATGAGTATTTTCATGCAAATATACTTTTTTTTCAATCATATTACCGAAACCTTACAGGTGAGCGTAAAATTGTGTATGGAAAACATTTATATTACGATTTTATCTGCTAACATTTGTTTATTATTGTATAAACACATAGTATCGAAAGTATCAGTATAAGCAGGAATGTTTAAGTGCATTCGGTTAAATCATATAAGGAATTGTTTTAAACTCGTGAAATTTTCAAAAGTTAAAAATTCATTTTAAAATAAGCAAATAATTTTCAGAATATAATGTTTACCTGAATATAATGAACCGAAGGTAAACGGCATAATTATATGTAATTTTCACTTAAGTATTCACAAACTAATGAGAACAGCAGATTTTGAAACATTAATGTTTACATAAGTCTATTAAAGATATCCTCTTTTACAGTAGATTGATAATTTTAAGCCCATAAGCTAAGTGTTGCAGAAGCTCTAATTTCAAATTTCCATACGCAGATTTCCTTTGTCTAAAATACTCAAAATATATTTCGCTATAAAATATATTTTCTCGTTATAATGTATTCACATTAATTGTTGTAGCTCAATTTGAAACACTCAAATCGAACATTTATTGCTTTTATCTCCCCGCTTTTTAAATTCAGCTCCAGAGTCAACGTTTCCTGACTTTCCGTGAGGCAACAGTTCTTTGTTGCCTCAACAAAGAGATTTAAGCTCTTGAATGACAAAAAATCATGAAGAATAAGCAATTTTTTTCTCTTATTAGAATTATATATTTAATCCCAAATGTTCCTGCAGTCTGCAGAAAAATAAAGATAATACTCTATGGTACAGTTTCATAAGTGAACTTTATTTCGATGAAACAAAGCATATACAGCATATTGACAGAAAGTTTTAAATTTTTGCAGTCACTGCAAAAAAATGTTAAATTATTGCGATAATCCCAGGCACAGTATACTGCAAATCCAGTTTAAAAAGTATGGACAGTCGATTCGTAAATTATGCAACTTCAAAAAAGCAGAACTCAGATGGAATCTTCCAAATTTCTTCTTAATACTCTTATAATTTCTCTAAGTAAATCCTACCGCTGAAATATTGGAATCATGTGTGGAGTGGAATTTTTTATACTAAATATTGAAACAAAGGTATGATATTCCTATCTACACCAACAGAGAACATGGTCTTTGCTGTCTGACTTCATGCCTCTCAGTAGCATGACATTTTAGGTAATTTTTTAGACTTCCAGCATGTCCAAAATCCACAAGTTTGTTTTATATCACAAACGTGATTAGGTCAGCAATAATTAAGTTTCCTTCTCTCACATTCCAATGTCATGGGAGTCGTCCTAAAAACCAAAAAGACTGTTCTACCGTCCCTATGTGCCTCCCCAAATCAGAATCCTTTAAGGTAAGATATAAAAATTAAGAAAAAGCTTAAATGCACCAAAAAAAAATGGTAATTTTAAACACCAAGCTTTTCTCTTTAAGTAAATTTGGGATTGAAAATATGTTTCTAGCTGGCACTGCACCTCCCCACCCCCACACACACACACGTGTGTGCGAATCGCCATGCAAAATTTCAGCCCTTTAGGTCCAGTGGTTTGGTCTGTACTTTTTCTGTCAGTCAGTTACGGAACTGTTATATATATCTATATATATAAAACAGTTCCGTAACTGACTCATTCATTCACTGACTGACTGACTGACTGACATACAACGCACAGACCAAATCGCTGGACCTAAAGGGCTGAAATTTTGCATGGCGATTCTTCTAATAGTGTAAGGGCGCACTAAAAAAGATTTTTCAAAAATTCTTCTTAAATTTTTTTAAATTAAATTTTCAAGCTGTTTTTTAAACTTTTTTTACGTTTGCATTTAAAATAATACATTGAGGGTTATAAAATTTATATCACGAGAAAGATCATAAAAATTCCTTCAAAATGAAATTTTTTTCGAATTTTTACCTCCATATCCTGACTTTTGGTGAATTTTTAAAGATAAATTTTTAGAACTTAATTTATTAAATGCTGATCACGTGATTTCTTTTTTTGGTACTTTCAATAAATTTATCGTCACGTGCGTAACAACTAAATAGACAAAAAAAAACATTTTTCTTTCTAATGCAACAGACGATTGGATATTATCAAAAAAAAATAAATATTCCTTATGATTTTTTATAAATATATATATATATAAATATTTTTTACATCAATTGTATATATTGATCGTCTCATTTTGTTATAAATATATATATTTATTTTTTTTGCCATTAATTGCATACATTTACCGTTGTATTTAATTTGAATGTACTCCGTAGCGAAGCGCGGGTTTTCAGCTAGTATATATATATATATATATATATATATATATATATAGAGAGAGAGAGAGAGAGAGAGAGAGAGAGAGGGAGAGAGAGTGGAATCTCGATCTATCGTTTTCCAAGGGACCGATTGAAAAGAACGATAAATGCGGGAAAACGATAGATGCGGAAACATAACAAAGCAATATAATCGTTGCGACTGGATAAAATGAACGACACATACGGAAAAACGATGGATCGAGATTCCACTGTAAATATACACTGAAGTGCCACTGAATTAGGGATAGCAAAGCCTATGCAAATTGTGTAGCGCTGCGCATCATGTATGCGCAAGTGAGGGCGCTGTGGTAACTGCATATATAGCGCGTACTGTGGTTGTTCTGAATTAGTTGTTGGAATTGCCAGTATGGGTAAACTGCCTGATTGCCTGATTTAGACGCTTTCGATCGCGGACAAATCGTAGGTGCGCGACGCATGGTCCATTCAATTTCCGAAATAGTCAGACAGCTAGGATTTTCAAGGTCGACAATGTCAAGAGTATACCAAGAATACATGGATGGTGGAAAAAAAACTAGCGATCGGGCAAACTGCAAAGGACAATTAGCCTTGACAGTGCGTGGTGAGAGATGGCTCAGGCGTATTGTACGTAGCCAGCGAAGCCAAACATAATCTCAAATTACCACATAGTTTAATGACGGTGCCAGTCGTACAGTCAGTAAACGGACTGTGCAACGCTCGCTTCACCGTATGGGTTTTGGGAGCCGTAGACCTACGAGAGTACCGTTGCTCTATACTCGCCATCGGGTTGCACGTCTTGCCTGGGCAAGAGAGCACAGAGACTGGAGTGTAGAGGACTGGAAACGAGTAGCATGGAGTGATGAGTCTCGATTCCGACTACTTAACTCCGACGGGAGGCTGAGAATTTGGCGGCAGGCACGTGAAACCATGGATCCTGCATGCCTGGCTGGAACTGTACAAGGGCATGGTGGTTCAGTCATGGTCTGGGGTGTTTTTTCGTGGCACATTTTGGGATCTTTGGTGCGTGTACCAACCTCCCTCAATGCAATTCGGTACGTAGAGTTGCTGGGTGATCACCTCTATCCGTTTATACTGTTTTGTTATCCGCACGGTAATGGAGTTTTCCAGCAAGACAAATGTGTCTCTCACAAGTCCCGGTTGGCTACTGGCTGGTTGGATGAGCATTCCTCTGACTTCTCTGTCATGAATTGGCCACCTAGAAGCCCAGACTTAAATCCTATTGAGCATCTTTGCGATGTTTTGTAACAAGGCGTGAAAGGTCATCACATAGCACCAAAGAACCTTATTGAATTATGGACAACTTTAGCCAATATTTGGCAAGCCATTCCCGTGGAACATTTCCAGAAACTTGTTCAATCTATGCCTCGTCGTCTTGCAGCCGTTATCATGGCCAGAGGAGGCCGAACTCGTTACTAGGTAGGTATCCCTAATTCAGTGGCACTTCAGTGTATATATATATATATATATATATATATATATATACAGTCGAACCTCTATATATCGAAGTAGCAAATTGCGCGAAAAAAATTCGATATATAGAATTGAGCTTAGTCTTATCATAATTCTCCTTAAAAAAAATAAAAATTAAAGCTAATTTTCGTATACGAAACTCCATTTCTAATTTATATGCGAATCCAATTAAATGAAAGTTAATAACTAAAAAATGAATTAATATGAAAGATTTATTGATTACTACATATCTTTAAAAAAACAATAATGAAGACAGTGGTTACAATGATCACAGTTTCATTCTTAAAAAAAAACTACGAATATCTTGCTGAACAGCCAGTGTTGCGGAAATTTCAAAGAAATGTTCGTATTTATTCAGTCCACTAAAAACTCAGGGCCATTTTCTGCGGATTGAAGTCCACGACGTATTGTTTCAAATGCCAAAAATTGGGAGATTTTATTCTAAAGTGAAATAAGATCTCCCAATTTGTCTTGAAAAAATGTCGATATATAGAGATTTTTTCGATTTATAGAAACAATTTTTCTATGTAATGAACATGGAGATTTGCTAAGAGTTCGATATATGGAGGTTCGACTGTATATATATATATATATATATATATATATATATATATATATATATATATATATATATATATATATATATATATATATATATATATATATAGGTGGTTATCAAAATAATGGAAACACTAAGAAACATGATGGCAACCTTTAATACGGTGCAGGATCACCTTTGTTATGTAATACCACCTGACTCACCTTGGAATTTGATTATACAAGTCATGAATAGTGGTTAAGAATATAATATACCATTCTTCAGGGAAAAATCATGAAAGTTCCTGTAGAGATGCTGTGGTGGATATCGATACCTAGCTCTGTCCGCTTATGCTGCTCACCATTCCAAAAAATCCATCCGTCTGTTGCTCACTATTCCAAAAAATGCGTTCCAGAAGTGTTTCCAGCAATGGCGGGGTCGCTGGAAAAAGTGTGTGCATTACCAAGGTGACTGTTTTGAAGGGGATTGATGCAAATTTAATTTTGATGCAATATCGCTGCTCAAGTTTTTCTGTCATTTTACAAACACTGAAATCCGACGACCGCTCACTACACGTCTTCACTCGTAGGCTGACTGCCACCGACCGACGCTTTCTGCGGACGGGAAAATATTCACGACTGCCCATGAGTGTCTCCTCTACATCTACACTGAAGAAAGTCTCCCGCGCTCCATTGGTTTTCGCGGGAAAAAATAAGGTTCGACACTTTTTGAACAGACCACGTATATATATGTGTGTGTGTGTGCGTGTGTGTGGAGGGGGTCCGAGATGCGAATCAGGTCATAGGGACCAGCGGAACCGCCGTAGACCTGGAGAGGAGATTAGGGTGTCCAGCGCGAAGCAGGGAGAAGGAACTTGGAGGTGGTACAGAGCGGAGGCTCTTGGGCGTGCCGATGTTGAAGAGATACGTTCCTAGGAGTGAACGGGAAAAGAACCCGGAGATTTTGGCCTAGTTTAAAGCTACTGTGACGAAGGTGAAGTGATTAGGCCTGCTACGAATAGACGGTTCAGTGATGGGAAAGCTCCCATTTTGGATGGTTGTTGCACTAAACAACCATCCAAATTGGTTTATGTGTGAGCGGTCCTAACTTTTTGTCCAAGCTTGTTCAGTGTTTGACAGCATTATTACCTTGAGAGGTCAACTGTTGTGTTTTAAGTGTTACGTGTCAATTGTGGTGCCAACTAAATAAATATTTGTTATTATTGTTATTGAGAAACTCTTTATGAGTCATCCTGAATTTAAGTTATTATTGAGGTGTCCGTTTTATTGCATTAAAACATTAGTCGAACCGAACTAAATACCCAACCCTACATATATATATATATATATATATATATATATATATATATATATATATATATATATATATATATATATATATATATATATATATATATACATATATATTATTTAACCGACAGTACTCAGAGCCACCTGTAGCGCGATCTATCAACCGGAATTCCAGCAAAATTCATAGAGGGAGTAAGGACGATATGGGAAAGAGTTTCCATGAAGAAAATAAAATTGTTCCAAAAGTCCAATAGGAGAAGATATGGCGGTGTTGTTGTCAGCGCAACAAAGAATTTGCATAAAATGCAAGTAAAACATAAAAATGCAAATTCTTGACCCCGTAGTCAACAGCAGCGACAGTAGTTTAGGCTATAAATATCGGTTCGGAATCTGTTGCGCTATCGCTTTACAGAAGAAAGATCATCAGTCACTTTTTTTCACTTGCATGGCCACTTCGCTCCCCGGACCTAACCCATATGACTTCTTTCTGTGGGGTTATTTAAAGTCCAAGGTGCATTTTGCAGGAGTCTCTAACTTGACGGCCCTAATGGACAACATATCCCGGACTGTGATGAACACTCTTGGTGACATCTTATGCTCGGCCGTCGAGAGCATATTGTTCAGGATGCAATGTGTCGTCCACCAGGATGGTGGTCACACTGAAGGAGGAAAAAGTTAATTTTCTGCATAAAGCGGTGTTGCAGTAAAATTTTATTGTTATTCATTTGTCTGCTTATTGCAACTTTTTCGGTATTCACCCCTTATCTTTATAGCCCGAAAAACTAGCTGTGCTGTCTACTACGTAGTCGTGAATTTGCATTTTGATGTTTTATTTGTATTTTTGCAAGTTCTCGGGTGAGCTGATAACAACAGGGCCATATCTTCCCCTTTCGGCGACTTTTGAAACTTTATTTCCATGGAAACTCTTTCCCGTGTCGTCCTCACTCCATCTGTCAATTTTAGTGGAATTCCGGTCGATAGATCACGCGACATGATGGCTCTGTGTAGGCAAGTCGGTCAGTTTAATAAAAATCACCCTGTACTTTATTTGCTTAGTGCGGTGATTTTCACCTTATATTTCTACAACATTCTCCAAAAGATCAGAATCATTCTCCAAATGAGTCAGAAAAATACCAAGAAACAGTGACCCTTAGGGCCTGTTCATATAATAGTCCGTTGCGTTGCGTTAAGGAAAATATGACGTTGAGACGAAAATAAACCAATCATAGGCGTTAAAAATTTCATTGCTAATTGTTTGGGGGTATATTATTGGTTTATTTTCGTCTCAATGTCATCTTTTTCCTTAACGCAACGCAATGGACTCCTATGTGAACAGAACCTTACCCTTTAAAGAAGATTTATATAATATAAATTGGAACGTACAACCTGCAATTTCGTTGCATGTGTATACTTTATACCGTGCTTTCCAGGTGTAAAACATGGCATTTAATCAAAGAAATAGTTCAAATAAATCTTCCTCGCACAATCTATTTTTTAAGACCATCTATAACCTTAAACAGTAAAGAAATCTCCAAAACAGTAAAGAAAGAAAGGAAATGTTTTATTCATCCGTTTCCGGTAATTCTGATGTCTAAAGTAAACACAAGTAAAAAAAAGAAGTGAAGTTTTTCAGTTACGGTCATGGTAAATTTTTTCCATGCCCAATGCCACTGATGAGTAGAGTAATTAATATCTATCTATGTAATACCAAAGAAGAGAAAATTCTTGTAGATAACAAAAACGTTAAAATTCCATATTACCCAAATAGTTAATTTTAATGAATTCCTTGAAATTTACACCATTAAAAAAATAAAACAAATTTCATTGTTTCAGGACTGAAAATTAGCGATGGTATCTTTTTACCTTAATTATGAGCGAACACTTAGATATGAATTTAACGAAAGATAACTTTCTTTTAATACCCTAAGAAAAAAAAATGTTTAATCCTTTATATAATCTGACAGCGTAATAAGTTTAACAGTTGTTATACCTCTCGTTAAAAAAAGAAATCGACTATCTAAAAATGCTAGTTTTACAAATGCGAAAAATGTAACTAAATCATGATTTATTATTTTACAAAAAAAAACTGTAGCTTAGAGTTTAAAAAAAACTAGCTGACATGACACATGTCATAGATAACTCTCGTTACAAATCTTTTTTCCACATAACTGCAGCAGAAAAATTATCTTTATCCCTACCGAGGGATATTTTGACGAGATTCCTAGGCTTAAAACATGAAGCAACTCGGGCAGCTCGCATGCTGCTTGAAAAAAAATGGATTTATTTATAGACGAGATAAATTCGATAGACTCTTTTCTGAAGGTGCTCGCGAACAAACAGGAATATCGCAGATATAAAAAGAGGGGGGGGGGCATTTCCTTCATTTTTCTCCGTTCATCGCCGGCAAATTCCAACTGAAACCCAAACAGTGAGTTCATTGAGCTTATGTAGCTTTGGTGAATAAAATGTGTAGGGAAAAAAAAGTAACTTTACAGACGCTGAGGAAATTGTTTTGATCTGCAGAGATTTCAAAACAGGAGGAAACATTTTTAAATGTAGTTTTCTCCTCTGCTGTGACGTTGGTTTGAAAAGGTTTTAAGAAGTTTTGGCTTTAATATAACGTTTAAACATCCCGGACAAACTCGCAAAAGATTGAATTTTTCATAGAGTTTTTACTTTAGTTAGTTTTGTTCTGCCTTTTTTATAATACGAAAAATCTGATTTAGTTAGTCTTCGCAAAACGGTGACTAGTAGTGCCAAAACTGCCAAAATATAGTAGTGTTGACACGATGAGCAAACAAATTTTATGGAAACTGGCATGGCTGGTCCCATACGTGAGGCAACGAGGCCAAAATGAGACAGAATAAAAATACGAATTTTTTACGGTGCTAAATCAATAAATTATATCAGTGCAATCAAACAATTTGCTGCAATAAAGGCTTTAGGAATGGTTAGTAATTATATTTATTACATAACGTATTATATTGAGATTTATTTACTTTTCTGCTTATTTTACGTTCTGTAATTTTAAAAAAAATTATGGATTTTTTTTAAATATATAAAACTTTTCTTTCTGTTTAATACATATTTTTCCTTATAATGTCTGTTTTTCAATTAAGCAGACTATTTATAATAGTGATAAGTTCTTTACTTAAGAGTTTCCCCAAAAATTTGAAAAGGCGACGTTTTCAAGAGTTATCTCAGTGTTAGCTTTTATATAACGAAAAACGGGCTTGTTTAGCTTTAATATAACGGGACGGGCCCATCCATCGTGTGCTCAGGCACCATAATGGATTGGCCTGGCCCTGAAGACTGGGACATGGATAGCACAGATAGAAGAAATTTTTTTATCATATTTCGTAAAATATTCATCATTTAATTTTAGAAGTTTGATAACAGTTTAATTTGAAATTTCATATCTACCGGCTGAAAGAATAATAATTTTGTTCACGTATTTAATTTTGAGAGGATGGCAACTCTGGTAATGCATCTTTAAGGCTGTTTTGTGCTAACCCTATTGGATTCCCTCACCTCAATGTTAACCTATGGAGAAAATGTGTCCAAGGGTTGCCGACTGGGATTGAAAGATAAGTTTTAAAAAAATATACTCCATAATAGAGAAAGAAATTTTACGCCTTGGAGCATTTTATGCTTGAAAAAAATACAAATAATATTTTTTAATTTAAATTATTCGAGGAAAAATTCTGGTATAGTGTATTTTAAACGCTCCTAAATTCCTTTGGGGGACGCAGTTTACAAAATTAATCCTGTTGCAAGGTGCAGAAAAGTTCAGGCTATCTGAAAATACCATATTTATTGGATTATCGGCATTTATGTAGCTGTAAATAATAGACAAATTTTCTCCATAGGTTAACATTGAGGTGAGCGAATCTAATAGGGTTAGTGCACAGCAGCCTTAAGTGGCGTTAAGCCGTTTAAGGAGAAACTCAAATGACCAAGTATTTTGAGAGATGGTAAATCAACTGAAAATGTTGTTATCAAAATCATTATTTATCAATCCAAAGTTACTTCTGAAGATGAAAAGAAATAATCACATCTTCATTTTAAATTAAGAACAATACAAATGTATTGACATAAGCTTTCATTTTAGAGCAACAATAAAATATTATAAATTAAAATGCATTTGCTATACTAAATATTAAAATTGTGTTTATTTTCGCTTGACGTCTTCAGAATCTAAGAATGCATTACTTACTCTTTAACTACTGTTTTATAAATTTTTACATATTTTTAGACACGCTTTGGAAAATTTATTTTAATACAATGATTTCCGCTTATAAGAATCACGTTTGTTATTACTTTTTTGATTTTTATAAGTGGTTGATTTTTATAGCCGAAATTTAGGTTTTTGGACAGACGCACACACACCTATACAGAGGCTGTTCACACATTTTTTAAACGATGTATATTGTATTCACAAAACTAAATTACATAAAATTCTTGTGTTTAAATGTTCTATTTGACATCCCTTATTCTGAACTATCTTTCGACACCGCAATTTCCAGGATAATAATGCCTTTTGAAGTGTCAGAAGAGGTATTCTATCCCATTCCTCCTGAACAGCTTTCCAGAGTCCTGTAAGAGTTTTGGGACGACGTTTGGATAATGCAGATTTTAAAAGTCCGAAAGCACAAAAATCCATAGGTGATACATCGGGAGATTTAGTAGGGATATCAGTGAAGGGTATGGCCTTGATACCACTTTTTTGTTCCAATTCTTTTAGGAAATTTACAGGGGATTTTGATGTGTGACTGCTAGCTTTGTCCTGATGGAGTCTCACAGATTGATTGCACTGTGGGTAAAGCGATGGTATTTCATTCAGAAAAATTGGCGATAAAATATGTTCCTGATAGTATTTGGAGTTAATCGTGACATTTTTTCTACTCTTTATTTTTAACTTGCAATTATAAGAAAAACCAGCAACAATCATGAATCCCTTAGAAAAACTTTCTTTCGATTCTTTGAACCATGTACTTAAAATTTTTTCTCCCCTTTTATAATAATAAAAGGCTCTTTTTTTGTTGCAATCATTTAAATACACCCATGATTCATCTATTGTGACAATTGTTTTCCATTTTTCTTTGGATAAGTGTTTATCATATAGAATTCTGCAGTGTGTCCTGCGTTCAGCGATATGATTTGGAAGAAGACGGTGCACATTGCGTTTTTTCATTTTCTTAAGATTTAAATCAACGTTTATCATTTTCTTTACAGTAGACATCGAGCATTTTAATGATTTTGCAACTGTCCTTTGACTAGGGGGATTTTCTTTTAACATTAAACAACGTATCTTTGCAATAGTCGAAGATGTCCGTTTTTTCCTTGGATACTTGTTTGGAATTTTTGTCCCACTTGAGGCTCCAATTTGACGATTTTTCCTTTCTTGTTGACGATATTACCTATCGACGCTTTAGATATCACAAAACCATGACTCTCACATCGTTTTTGGATAACGGAGTATGCATATTTCTCTTCGGAAAGAGCATAAATGTAGCCTTCGAACCACTGCTTTGTTAAAAACGCCATTTTGAATAAAACAAAACTTTCAAGCCTCAGACGATAATTTTGACTTTTAAAAACATAGTTCAATTACAATTATTTCTTTTGCAGCAAACGAATTTTTATTACCGCTTACCAAAATCGTCTAAAAAATGTGCGAACAGCCTCTGTATATACACATATTAGATAATTTACCATAAAATACTCTTTAATTTACGTTATCTTTATTAAAATTATTTTTTAGAATTTTGAAAATACAACTTAATTTCTAAACCTATAAGTAGATACACATGATTATAGTAAGAGAAGAAAAAAATCCAATATTTGTTACAACATACCTGCTGAACAGTTTTAACATTTCAACTACAGGAAGGGAGCAAGAAAAAGATTTCTGTGGTTGTTTGACGTAATGAAGTTTTCAGGAGGCTGCTTATACCTCTAAATAGTCTCTAAACTAATAGTCTCAGACAAAGATTCACCTTCTAGCTTACGTTTCACGATTTGATAATGTGCTGAATATACTAATGTCACCTTTGCCTAAGTGATACTGGACACTTCGAAGATTTATGTGTTTCAGGGTCCAGGAAGCCGCTACCAGGATGTGGGAGGTGGGAAAAAAAGAGTCTCTATTTTTGTTTCTCAGTGGAGAAAAGGGAAATCGGACCCGGACGGGTAACGACACCCCCGGGTCAAGCTAATAGGACAGTGTTGTGCTAAAGCGTTTAAGGGAAACTATTATGTTATGTCTAACGAAGAAGGGGATGAATTTTACGATTATATTCCATCCCGTTTTATTAATCTTTCTTTTTTTTTAAAACAAAGAAAGAACTTCGTGCCTTTTGAGGGTTTAAGTGGCTTTTTTGGAAAAATGAAAGGAAAGCGAAGAGTGTTAACTGATTCTTAAAACCGGTGGATTGATTCTTTAAAGCGAAAATTTTAACATGGAAATAATACATTTGCTTTTGTTTTCGCGATATTGATTCTTTTAAACGGTTGATTCTTATAACCACTGATCACTATAAGCGGTGGTTACTGTATTGTATTTTCGTTTTTTTATAGTTGTTGATTTTTTAGTGCTATAAATATTTCATTAATCAAAAACATGTTTTTTATCTGCTAGTATTTTTAGCATAACTGGAAAAGAAACGATGCCAAAAGTTTTTCTGTCTTTGTTCTATTGTATCATTTCTTTAGATTAAATTTTTTTCAGTGCTTGTAATTCTCCAGCATAATTATTTTTAGAAGTATGAGTTATTAACAACAGACTATACTAAGAGCAATTTCAATTTTTGATATTGTGTCATTAGCATAGAACGCGAACATACAAAATAGCTTTAAATATCCTGTTTGTAACAAACAGATGTGTATGTGTTTGTGATCATAAATGATTCCGCATACACATAAAGGATGACCGTTCCCACACAGCCGATCTAATGCGAATCTGAAACACATGCATATACAAACTGCAGAATCTTTACGGATATTAATATATTCTTGATAAACACCAGAAACTTATTAGGTTCAAAATAGTTCTATAATGAATGGACCGTTAAAAAGCATTTAATGGTAATGAAGGAGAGAAAGTATTTGTTGTATGCACGATCGTGTGGAGCAGTATTTACATGTAAAATTTCGAATAAGTAAAAAGATTTATTCAAAGGTTGTATGTTAACAGATAGGCATTTAACTATTTCAGTTTCGTTAATCTAAAATGTCCAATTTTGTTTTCATAACTGCAAATAAGTCTTTAGGATAAATTAGGATAATAAGGATTTTGTATTCCTTACTACCCATATTATCCGGATTATCCGGATTTTCGATTTTCCGAATTGCCTATGGTCCCAGTTAGCCTGAATATACGAGGTTTTTCTGTATCTAAATAATCTATACTAATATATAAAGAGAGCGAGAATTTTGTATGTGGAGGGTAATCTCCGTAACCACTGAACCTATTTAAAAATTTCTTTCACTAATTGAAAGGTACATTATTCCAGATGGACATAGGCTATATATTATGCATATCTGATCAGTAGAAAGAAAGTTAGGGGCCTAAATGTTGAGCTGATGCTTCACCTTTATAACTTTTCCTTTGTCAACCATCGTCAAGTAACCATAGCAACACATCAAATGATATTTTCATTCATTATCAGTAAAATATTTAACATATGAATTTTCTTTGTCAACCATAGTCAAGTAACCATAGCAACACATCAAACGATATTTTCATTTATTATCAGTAAAGCATTTAACATTTGAATTTTCTTTGTCAACCATAGTCAAGTAACCATAGCAACAAATCAAACTACATTTTCATTTATTATCAATAAAACATTTAATATTTTAAAGATTCAAGTGGAGGAGGTATTGATAAATACAAAAAGGATTTTTGAAATTGGCAACGTTTAAGGGTTTATTGAAGAAAATTACATTTGGAAATATGTCTTTTTATTGGACATTTAAGGAAAAAAAGATTTACAATTTATAGGCTATCAACTGAAAATTTATTGGTATGATATTACTTTATTTAACTTTATTAATAATGATATTACTTTATTTAACTTTATTTAACTTATAAACTTTATGATTTTGAATTTATGTACAATTTTATGCACAATTTGCGTAAATCGAATTTGAATTATTGAACTTTATTCAAAGATCAGTGTGTTTCATTGAAACTGTGAAATTTATTATTTCGAATAGACCTAAGTATGTTCCATTATAAGTGAAAAAGTATTGCTTCAATTGAGCTTAAATTTTGTATAGATATAGTTGATAGTTCAGATTAAAACATAGGCATACTATTGTTTGAAAATATGGCCACGGAGTTTTTTTAATTAATGTTTTAAGGATTTTGCCCCTAAAAGTTGCTTATTTCGACAGCTTCCACGGCTGTCCTCGCTGACAGCGAGACTATGGGGCCGAATCGTACCAAAATCGGCACGCGGGTGGCCCCGGACACGATTCAGTGCCTGACGTAGCCGGATTTTCGAATTTTTAATTTTGAAAGAGAATTATTAAATTTTTTTTGCCCTTTTTTGTGCTTTTTTAGTGTTTTTTTGTGTGTGGACTCTGTAGCGGATAGGCTATGGGGTCGAATCGTATCAAAATTGGCATGCGGGTGGCCCCGGACACAATTCAGTGCCTGACGTTACCATTTCCAATAAAAATTTCTTTTGCCATCACCATCAACAAATCCCAAGGTCAAATACACAAATATATTGGACTTGAAATACGGGAAGATTGTTTTACTCATAGACAATTATATGTTGGTCTCTCTAGGTCAGGAAATGCGAAGAATCAATTTATTTTAAAAACTCAGAAAAACGAAACTAAAAATGTGTGTAGTAAAGCGCTTTTAAATAAAAAGCTAGCTTTATTATATGTTTGCGATAAAAGTCGAAATCAAACTTAACGCCGACAGTAATCTATACTAATATATAAAGAGAGAGCAGATTTTGTACGTGGAGGGTAAACTCCGGAACCACTGCACCTATTTGAAAAATTCTTTCACTGTTTGAAAGGTACATTATTCCAGATGGTCATAGGCTATATATTATGTATATCTGATCAGTAGAAATGAAGTTAGGGGGGATACTCTGGATTTGTGTGCACGGCCACCATCTTGGATTTTTCCGCCAGGGTTTGGCGCATTTCTCATGGCGATAATTATTGCGTTCTGGTAAAAATAACCCAATGCCAAATTCTCTAATTTTAAGATCAAACAGTTATTTCTGATGTGATCTTTTAATTACAGTATAATAATTTTAGGTCAGATCTTGGCCTTGACCTGGAAATCTGAGTCAAATTGACTATACTCAAAAGAGTAAATTATTTTTAAAACTAAGAGTCTTTTTGTTGAAAATTTTTGAATCCATTATCAGTTTTTCGTTAACTTATTAAATTTAAGTTGCTTTTAATTTTGTTTATCGATTGTCAATTAGTATACTATAATGATACACCATTTCATTTATTTGAAGTAAAAATTGTCTGCCATCATTTTTTCGTAAAATGTAAAATTCAGTATACATTTTAAATACAATATATTTTAAAATATTTTATAATTCCAAGTTGTAGTGGATTACAAATAAATTTAAATAACTGAAGTTCAACTTCTCTCTCCCCAGGAACCTAAGTTAAAAAGTTAGTTAAGGTTAAGTTATTGGTTTAGTAAAAGGGTTTTTTTGTCTTATTTCCAACACAGCAGGATAAATGGTCAAATAATCCTTGTCCCGATTTTATTGTATGCACCAAATATTTGGTTAAGGTCAAATCTGAAGTAAAATTTCATTACCACAATGGAGAGAGAGAGAGAGAGAGGATCTGGTTACTCACCATAAATTTATGGGTTCATAATTATTTTACATTTTTCAAAGCTGAATTTTAGATAATTTTTAAATTGCAAGTTATTTAGGTGGTGCGAAAATACTGTATTTTTTTTCTAATTAACAATATATTAGCATAATATTTTGGTGATTCATTGCTATTAGTCAAAGAGTTAGGGCAAACTGAATAGATGGCATTGAAATTTTATCTGTAAGTAAAATTCATTTGACCAAATTTTTCATATGGATCATAATTTGAAAAGGTAGTTTTTAATTAAAAATTACCAAAAAAAAATCTCAGTCCAACGATTAAATGATTTTTCAAAAATATTTCTAAGTTTCACAATTTAAAAAGGTCGTTTTATTAAAAAAGCTAAAAGAAAAACCCAAAATTTCCAATATTTCAGAATGATTTTTTCAGAAAAAAAGTGGTTTTTATCAAAAACCCAAAAATAAATCTAAGTCCAACGTTTAAATGATTTTTCAAAAATTTTTCTAAGTTTCATAATTTAGACAGGTGTTTTTTATTAAAAAAGCTTAAAAAAATTCAAAGTCCAGCGTTTTGAAAACACCGCTTAAAATACATTGGCGAGAATTTTTCCACTCCTCAAAACACGGTAAAATCGCCAAGTTGGCGCAAAAAAATCCAAGATGGCGGCCGTGCACACAATTATTAAGTAACGTAATATTAATTTGAATATTATTTTAGGTGCTTAAAATAATTAAAAAAACATTCTTTACTTAAAATCCTTTTTTTATTTTTGTATTTTTATTTCATCTCTTACTCTAATTTTGAGATAACAATGTGTATCTATAAACTTTTGTCAATTGTAAAAGTTTATATTATAAACGTCTATATTGTAAACGTTTTGTCAATTAAACGTTTCTCCAAGTGACAAACGTTTAATCTATATCTATCTATATATATAAAATAGTTCCGTAACTGACTCATTCATTCACTGACTGACATACAACGCACAGACCAAACCGCTGGACCTAAAGGGCTGAAATTTTGCATGGCGATTCTTCTAATAGTGTAGGGGTACATTAAGAAAGATTTTTCAAAAATTCTTCTTAGATTTTTTTTAATTAAATTTTTAAGCTGTTTTTTAAACTTTTTTTACGTTTGCATTTAAAATAATACATTGAGGGTTATAAAATTTATATCACGAGAAAGATCATAAAAATTCCTTCAAAATGAAATTTTTTTTCGAATTTTTACCTCCATTTCCTGATTTTTGGTGAATTTTTAAAGATTAATTTTTAGAATTTAATTTATTAAATGCCGATCACGTGATTTCTTTTTCTGGTAGTTTCAATAAATTTATCGTCACGTGCGTAACAACTAAATAGACAAAAAAAATATTTTTTTCTCTTTCTAATGCAGCAGACAATTGGATATTATCCAAAAAAAATGCATATCCCTTACGATTTTTTTATAAATATATATATATATATATATATATAGATAGATATATATTTTACATCAATTGTATACATTGATCATCGCATTTATTATAAATATATATATTTATTTTTTGGCATAAATTGCATACGTTGACCGTTGTATTTAATTTGAATGTACTCCGTAGCGAAGCGCGGGTTTTCAGCTAGTTATAGAATAAAGTGGAGTTATTTAGGACGTAGCCCGCGCGAGACAGCTTTATGAGCTTTGAAAATGGGAAGGTTTGAGATGGAGACACAGATTTGATGACGGAGCCGAAAGGTGACATTTTGTTACAAAAGCCTTTTATGTTAAATTTATGGTAGTACGATTTGGAAAGTGGCCACGTGCAAACTATGGGTGGTCCAAAAAGGCAGGCAGTGAGGCCGTGATGTTTTTAAGTTCAGAAGCCAATGAGAGAGTGTGAAGGGAGAATAGCGAATGAAAAGTTTACGGTGTCCGGAATGGCTGCTGGAAGTTTATAAGAAGGTGGAGTCATGGGTGTAAAAGGGGATTAAAATAAAATACACTGCTGGCCACCCAAATTGCAACACCAAGAAAGACAAGAGATATCACAACAAAATTTATTTTGTAGATAACAGGTTGACCAAGTATCAAATGATTAAATTTATAGACTTCTGTGAAATGTGGTTCCTGCCAAAATCAGTAGCCAGAGTAGCCGCCATTGTTGGAGATCACCGCTGCCACACGCCTCGGCATTGATTCAAAGAGACTTTGGATGAGTTCTTGGGGTACAGCAGACCAAGCAGCTTCCACACGTTGCCAAAGTTGATCTGGTGTGGCAGCTAGGGATGGAATCTGGGTCAATCGTAGAGCAACCATGGACCACATGTTTTCTATTAGCGAAAGAACCGGAGAGCGAGGCAGGCAGGGAAGCAATTCAATCTGGCGATTGACGAAGAACCGTTGGACAATGCGTGCCACGTGTGGTCGCGCATTATCCTGTTGAAATATGGCTGTGGGCAAGCCCTGAAGGTAAGGAAGGACAACTGGCTCCAACACCTCGGAGATGTAGCGCTGGCTGTTTAAAGTACCGGAAATGCGTACTAGAGGTGTGCGAGAGTGATATCCAATACCGCCCCATACCATAATACCATGCAGGACCAGTGTGGCGGTGCATAACGCAGCTGTTCAGTATCCTCTTTTCACGGTGTCTCCAGACTCGAATGCGACCATCGTGGTGTTGCAGACAGAAGCGTGACTCGTCAGTAAAGACAATTTCATTCCATTCTGCCGTCCACATCTTTCTGCCATCGCACCATTAGCGGCGGAGACGTCTGTGGTTCTGCGTCAAGGGTAGACAAAGCAATGGACGTCTTGCGGACAGACCACTCTGCTGTAAACGGCGTCGAATGGTACTCGCAGACACTGGATGATGCGTTACAGACTGCATGTGCTATGCTATGGTTCGTGATGTGACTGAGCGATCCGTCACTGCCATGCGCACAATTTGCCTGCCATCACATGAAGTGGTGCGCTGAGGTGGATGCGATCGAACACGCCGGTCCGTCGTACCCTCCTGCATCCAACGATCACATATTCGCATTACAGTTGTTTGGTTTCGTCCAACACGACTACCGATTTCCCTGAAAGATAATCCACAATCTCGGTAGGCCACTATCCTTCCTCTGTCGAACTCGGATACTTGATCAAAAGATGATCGCTGTTTTCGTCGAGGCATAATTGATCGTTTCTTTGAAAAAAACCACAAGAAAAACACAATTGCCGAACTTGAAATCGTCGAAATCTCCAAGCCTTAAATAGCGCTTTGAAGTGGCGCCACAGGCGCGCGTGATGTGCGTCCGCATTGAAATTCTAATCATTTGCATATCTCACCTCCGCTAATGCATGTTGCAAATATCATGTTATTTGCATGTTTCCTTCAGGGTGTTGCATTTACAGTGGTCAGAAGTGTATATAGAAGGAGGATTGGAAGAAAAAAAAGAGAGAGAGGGTCTTGATCGTGGAAACTGTAGGTCCCCATCTCCAGCACGACTAAAAAAGATATACTTTAAGTGTACCTGAGGGTTCCGCTTAAACCCGTTCCGGCGACTGTGTGGGTAGAGAGAAGAACTTCCCAGATTTCATACGATAACTTATAGTAAACGACTGCGTTGACTATGTAAAATAGAGAGGTCCGCACTCGAATTGCAGCAGAGATGAAGAGACCCAGCTCCCGTGCCACAGCCGAGAAGCCATCCCCATCGCGAACGAAATAGTGAAGATACACGACGAGGAGAGCCCAGCACCCCGTTCCACGACGAGAAGAGTTCCCCATCTTGAGCTACATAGTGAATTTACACGTCAAGGAGAGCCCGACTACGATATCAACTAAGAGAAATTGATCCCTCATCTTGAAAGAAGTAGAGACAGCCCCCTGCCCAGTGGAGCAGTGTGACCCCGATCCCTCGGCGAGACGAGAAGGCAAAAATAGCAAACTGGTTGGATGAAAAGAATTTGGGGTGAGTGTTAAATCTAAATTTGATTTGGTCAGTTCCAATTTGTGCCAGGTAAATTAGATATTTCGTAAGGGAGGAGTTTTTTGTGAGAAAGTGTCTTAGTGTTGAACTAATAGATAAGTTTTATTTGTTTTGTGCTCGGGACGCTCCCTAACCTTTGCAAAGTAGTAGTAAATAAAATTTTTGAGAGATAAAGATATTCTGCATTAATTTTGAGAAATGAAAGATTCTTTTTTATACTTGTAAATATTAAGTATGTAAATAAACTAAGTTTTGTTATGTTAAAATCTATAAGTTTGTCTAAATTGAAAGTTATTGGTGTTAAATTACATGATCCAAAATTGAGAATAGTTTATTGGCTTTTGTTCGTTTGCTAAATTCGACATCCAGGGCTTTGGGTTGTATTCAACAAAATAAATAATAAAACACAACGCACCCAAATAATTAAAAATAAATAAATAAATAAATAAATTGTACTAACCATAATTTACGATACACGCCCAACCAACTAAAGCTGGATGTAGCAATACGGCAATGTGGTATACCATGAAGTTTTAAAATAAGTTATACCTACCTAATATCTACTTAAGATAGATAATTGTTCAACCCGGACAAAGTTGGGACGAGATGCTAGTTACAAGATAAAAAGAACTTTTTATATACCATGTTTTTAAAATTATCTGTTGAATCATATAAACTTGACAATTCTATGTATTAATAAATACTTTTTTTAATTTTTTTGATGAATTATCCCATCAACTTGAAATAAAATGATCAAATGCGTAAAGAATCGTTCAGCTTGAGAATTGGAAGTTAACTTGCGTTTAACTTTTCGTTCCCGCCCCGGCGATAGATGGCTGCACCAGTCTACAAAACAAAATTAACTGAAAATGATTTCAAAATTGCTTAAAGATGGCTAAAAGTATTAAAATTATGCATTGTCAATGTGTTCTGAGCTATTCTAAAAGTTTCAAATGTCTAGCTAATCGGGAAGTTAGTTAAAAATCGACTTCAAGATTTGTACTGGACAAACACACACACACAAACAAACAAACAAACAAGAAAGCGAGTTAATAAAAACATGATAAAAAGTAGAGTTGATAGAGAAGAACCGATTTCATATTTAGATTAAGTGCCCTAAATATAGCTAAAATCAGTTCTAAAATCTTAGGCACCAAAAAAAAAAATTTTTTTTTTATACCTGTGTAATCTTTGTATTAACGAAATAGATGCGAATAAATGCGAAATTTGCCGATATGAGACAACAAAGGCGAAAAATATTTTTTTACTACTTTTCGGCGAAAACTCGGTGATAAACGGTTTTTTAAGCGAAATTATGTAATAATGGTAATAATTTATTAAAATAACTGCTTAACGGTCTTTAGATGAGATCTGACTCTCGAACTTTTCTTATTAGTTATTGATAGACTTAAGGAAGAGAAAGTAGAGATTACTACAATGTTAGCTTTTAACTAAGAATTTTGATACTTACCTAACCAAGTAAGTAAAATTGTGATTTTTTTTAAATAAATGCAAAATTTTTGAGTTTATATATACGTGCATGTATATATATATATATATATATATATATATATATATATATATATATATATATATATATATATATATACAAACATATATATTTGCGAATAATGCGAAATTTTATGTATTGTATATTTTTTTTTGCAAAATTTCGATATTTTTTATGCGAAAATTACGTACCCCTAGGAATCTCCCAACGCTGCTGTATTCTGTCATCATCGGTCCAGTTACGCATAGTGACGTCGGTCCGACGACAAATCCGTTGGCTCAGTGATGGGTCCGCCGTCGCTACTGTTGTCGGCCCGACCGTTGGGTTCGCTGACATGGCGTCCTCCGTAAACCGACGTTGGTACGATGTAGTTGTGCTACTAGGACATCAACTTTTTCTTTTCAGTGTTTTTCAGATCTATTTCTCATCTTTTCTTTTTTCCTCTTATCTCTCTCGTATCCGTCGTTTCCCCTTCCCTACCGTTTTTTTCCTTCCCTCTCGCTCTCTCTTGTTTTCCTTTTCCCTCTCTTCCTACCCTTCCATTTCCGCCTTGTCTCCTCGCTTCTTTCTTCCTCCCTCTTCTTATTCCCTTTTCTTACTTTCTTCCCTCTACACCCCCTCTCGCTTTTTCCCTTCTTCTGTCTCTTATTTCATTCCTTTCTTTTCCTCTCAACTTTCTTCCCTTCTCTACCAGTTCTCCACCTCACTCCTCTTTCTCCTCTATTTTTTACATTCCTGCACTTCTTTCTCCTCTCTTCCTACCCTTCCATTTCCGCCTTGTCTCCTCGCTTCTTTCTTCCTCCCTCTTCTTATTCCCTTTTCTTACTTTCTTCCCTCTACACCCCCTCTCGCTTTTTCCCTTCTTCTGTCTCTTATTTCATTCCTTTCTTTTCCTCTCAACTTTCTTCCCTTCTCTACCAGTTCTCCACCTCACTCCTCTTTCTCCTCTATTTTTTACATTCCTGCACTTCTTTCTCCTCTCTCTACTCTCCTCTCGCTTTTTTTCACATTCTTTCCAACCTCATCTCTCAACTCTCCTCGATCTACCCTCTCCGATCTCTTTATTTCCTCATTTCCTCTCATCATTCGCCTCGTCCTCCACATCACACTGAGCATAATAATTCGAGGAGACCTTTGCCCTATGCGAATGCAGGCCTTTTTTTTTGCATCATACACCAGATGACGAAAATATATTTCTCTAAACTAACAAAAACGCAGTTCCGTAGATAAATCCCTTCAAATTCAATTTTTTTTTTGTTCCATCCGGCGTTGAGTAACCGTTGTTTCGAATAGATGCATCTCGTAAGCTGCCGGATAAACAAAAAAGGGTGGCGTTTCGAACTGAAATGTCAAAAGTACGAGACGTGCTTCCCTCGAAATGTTCCGCGCTTGGGCTACTGCATTTCACTGATTTTTATTTTTCACCGTGACGTAACATTCTGAAGAACAACTGTGACGTCTTCTATTTTGTAAGCGACGGATTGAAAACTTCAAAATAATAATTCACCTGCTCGGAGAATTAATTACTTGGCTAATTCGTGGAAATTTCAGCAGTTAAAAATAGTTTTCATTTCAGCCTCTTTCGAATCAGCATTTAAAATTTCTTTCGATGATTTTTTCTGACCCAATCCTGTCTTTTCTTCGTTGAAGTTTCAATGATCGAGAAAACGAATAAACACGTTGGGAATGGGGGAGATAAAAAGAGTAAAACAATCGCATTTAATAAGTAAATAGTATGTTTTTCTTTTTACTTAAAATGTTCATTAAATATTGTAAATACTCGCTCGTTTATTGAAATAACTAGCTGAACACCAGTGTTTCGCTACGAAGTACATTCAAATTAAATTCAACGGTCAATATACACAATTAATGCCCCAAAAATATATATATTTATAATAAATACAACGGTCAATGTATGCAATTGATGTAAAAAAAAGAAAAAAAAAATATATTTATAAAAAAGTCGTAACGGATATTTTTATAGACAAAATAATGTAGAAGAAAATATTCAAATTAAATCTAATAGAACATACTAAAGAATATAGTACGGTTTGAGGAACATTTCTTTTACTGTATTAATATTTTTTTGGATAATGTCCAATCGTCTGCCGTATTAGAAAGAAAAAAAAATTTTGTCAATTTATTTCGTTGTTATGCACGTGGCGCAAAATTAGTATCACAAAAAAAAGAAACCCCGTTATCAGCATTTAATAAATTAAATTCTAAAAATTAATCTTTAAAAATTTGCCAAAAGTCAGAAAATGGAGGTAAAGATTCGAAAATGATTTCATTTTAAAAGGATTTTTATGATCTTTCTCCTGATATAAATTTTATAACAGTCAAATTATTAATTTAAATGCAAACTTAAAAGAATGTTACAAGAACAGGTTAAAAATTTAATTTTAAAAAATCTAAGAAGAATTTTTCAAAAATCTTTCTTAGTGCACCCCTACAATATAAGAAGAATCGGCGTGCAAAATTTCAACCCTTTAGGTCCAGCGATTTGGTCTGTGTGTTATCTGTCAGTCAGTCAGTCAGTTACGGAACTATTTATAAATATAGATTACAATAAATAAGTTAATAATTTCAAGATAAAAAGAACTTTTGTAAACCATGTTTTTAAATATTCTGTTGAATCCTATAAACTTGACAATTTTATGTATTAATAAATGCTTTTTTAAAAAATTTTTGATGAATTCTCCCATCAACTTGAAAGAAGATGAAGTTAACTGGAGGTTAACTTGCGTTTAAATTTTAATTCCCGTCCCGGTCGATAGATGGCTGCACCAGTCTACAAAACAAAATTAACTGAAAATAACTGAAAATTAATTTTATTCATCTTAAAGATGGCTAAAAGTATCAAAAGGATGCATTGTCATCGTGTTCTGAGCTATTCTAAAATTTTCAAATGTCTAGCTAGTGGGGAAGTTAGTTAAAAATCGATTGCAAGATTTGTACGGGACAAACACACAAACACAGAAACGCACAAACAAACAAGAAATACATGTAAAAAACATGTAAAAAATTAGCAGTTCGCGGTATTTAAAATCCGATATACCTATCTTCGATAGATGCAGAAGAAGAGAACAAATATTTTTCAGGCTCTAATGGCCGGCAGAAAAACCAAAACTTTATTTTCTCACTACAGATATTCCTCGACGTACGACCGTGATAGGGACCGAGACTTTGGTCGTATGTTGAGTTGGTCTTAATTCGAATTTCAAACAATTTATTTTGTATATGTACATACATATATTTTTTACTTTCATACATACATAATTTAAAATGCATTGTATTTAGAAGACATAAATTATTCTTCGTCATCACTACTTATTATGTTATTACAATCCATTGGTTTAGAATTGGCGACACAAGATACGTTGCAAGTTTTTTAACCTTTAGCTTACGGGGCCCATTTTTCCGATTCCCTCTTTAGAACGGGAAATTTCATACCCCTTTGTAAGAACAGCCATTAAGGGATATATATATATATTTATTTATACATATGTAAATATATACACATATTTATACATATATATACATATATGCATACATACATACACATATATATATATATATATATGTGTGTGTGTGTGTGTGTGTGTGTGTGCGCGCGTGTGTGCGTGTGTGTATGTATTCTTGGGTCCGCATTTTTGGGATACATGCTATCCCGCCCCGTAAGGAAAAGGTTAACAATGTTATCAAAGGTAGTTTGAACAGTTTGTGTCTTCTTTTCCGTATACGTACATTGTCTGATAGCAAGCCAGATATTCCTGAATACGACGATCTACACTTGTGAATCTTTCTTCATTTGGATCCATTGCTTCTCATTGTTGTAGTCCTTTATTAATATAATGAAAAGCTGAAGTCATTTCTGAAGCCCATGACGTTTTATCTGACTTATCGTGAGGATAAAGAAAAAAATTGCATCATACATTTTTATTATTGCGTCTTAAATTTTTGCAGTATTGCACAATATCGCATCATATTTTTACCATGTTTTTATTAACTTGCTTTCTTGTTTGTTTGTATGTGTGTTTGTCCCTTACAAATCTTGCTATCGATTTTTAACTAATTTCCCGACTAGCTGGACATTTGAAACTTTTAGAATAGCTCAGAACACGATGACAATGCATTATTTTAATACTTTTAGCCTTTTTTAATCAGGATTGTATTCATTTTCAGTTAATTTTGTTTTGTAGAATGGTACAGCCATCTATCGACCGGGACGGGAATGAAAAGTTAAACGTAAGTTAACTTCCAGTTCTCGAGCTAAATGATTGATTACGCATTTGATACCTCTTTATTACGCATTTGATCATTTTCTGTCAAGTTGATGGAATAATTCATCAAAAAATTTCGAAAAAGTATTTATTAATACATAGAATTGTCAAGTTTATATGATAAAACAGAAAATTTAAAAACATGGTATATAAAAAGTTTTTTTTATCTTGTAACTAGCTAATTATTGTATTCGGTTTATACTTATTTATAGTGCACATTTGAAAATTTTTCTTTGTCTTACATATTTCACGAGTTCGTATGTCATATTTTTTATTACTTTCTACTTGGAAAAATATTTCATTTAACCATTCAACAAGCATCAAAACAATAAACTTCTTCTCGGTGTTTTAAAATACAGGGTAACCGAAAAAGGTGTCCGTGATTTCAGTCAGCACACCTAGGGGCGGCTCTAGTCCAGATTTGTTTTTTTTTCTTTTTTTGGGGGGAGGAGCAACGTCGAGTCTTAGGGTTATGTATATATATATATAAGAAATAAACATCGTCTCCTTTTAAATTTAAACTCATTTAGTATTAGGTCTACGATTATATAATTTTAGGATTTGTAAAAAAATTACCCCGGGCTTTTTTTTGGGGGGGGCAATCACCCCTACTGCCCCCCCCCCATTGGAGCCGCCATTGTGCACATCGCGACTAACAATCGAGCGATCGGATTTTGCGTAGCAGCAGATAGTATGTTATTTCTGGGAGTTTTATTTTTCCATGTCATGGTGACTGTGACTGCGTTGGAGGCATGCGCCGCAAAAGAAGAGGTTACAAAGTGAAGAGGTCAATACGACGTTGGTCCATCTCCAGCCTGGAGGCAGACTGTCACCCGGCGTGACATACTGATATAGTTCCCAGATGGTGTCCAGCCGGATTTCTTGCCAAATTGTCTCCAACTGTCGGGCTAAATCGGCACCGAGGCAAACAGGGATTATTTATTACAAACAAAGGTAACGGAGAGTGAGTTTCCTTTGTCAGTTTCTTACCATAGGTAGTAATGTTATTGAGACTCAGAAATTTCGAGTGCCGACGACAGAATGTCGGCATGGGCTTTAAGGGCTAGTATAATTTATAATACGTTATTATTAGATCTTGTTTTAGATAAGGCGTTGTCCTTAGCCAGAAAAGAAAATTTATTTTTTTGTTATATATATATATATATATATATATATATATATATATATATATATATATATATATATATATATATATATATATATATATATATATCTTCTTCGCTAGCACTACAGCCTGTTACATGCCAAGGCTGTCTCGCCAATTTTTTCCCACCTAGCTCGATCCCGTGCAATGGCCCTCCACCGGTTCACTCCAATTGTTCTTAGGTCCTTTTCTACCTCATCCAACCATGTGGTTGGGGGTCTTCCTCTTCGTCGCCTTCCAAATTTGAAAAGGTGATTTTTTTGTGGGAAACGTGTCGTCATATGTGAATATGTGGCCTAACCACCTAATGCGAGATGCTTTTGCCACCTTTAAGATGTCGGGTTCGCCATACTTTTTATATATTTCGTGGTTATAGGCGATTCTCCAGACGTTGTTTTGCATAATTGGTCCAAAAATCTTCCTCAAAACTTTTCTTTCAAAAATCAATAAATGATCTTCTGCCCTGTTCAAGGTCCAACATTCCCTCCCGTCTAAGACAAAAGGTCTTATCAGGGTCTTTTATAGACTTATTTTTGTTTTAATGCTGATAAATTTGGATTTTAGTTGGTTTCTAAGGCCATAGAAACATCTATCATCCATGGCTAGTCTGCTTTTAATTTCAATTTTTAGGTCATTGCAGCTTGAAATCATTGTGCCCAGGTATTTAAATTGCTTTACATTCTCAAATGTGTAGTTATTGATCTCCAGAGGGGATGTATCTATTTTTTTATTTGTTGCAATCATAAATTTAGTTTTATCCTTATTGATGGTTAGACCCATCTTTCCCGCTGCATTCTCAAGTGAAACGAAAGCCTCAACGACAGCTTGTCTAGTTCGTTCAATGATATCAATATTATCGGCAAAAGCAAGCAATTGGATTGTTCTCTGCATGATGGTTCCGCTAGTATTTATCTCAGAATCCCTTATAGCCATTTCTAGAGCCAAGTTAAACAAAGAGCATGAGAGGGAGTCTCCCTGTCGCAAGCCCCTTTCTGTATAGAAAGGCTCCGAGAGGCTTCACATAATTTTAACTCTGCATTTTACTTTCTTAAGAGTCATTCCAGTAAGACTTATCAATATCGTTGGTATACTGAATTCCCTCATGGCTTCGAGTAATTTTTATTATCATGTTTTTAATAACTCGCTTTCTTGTTTGTGTGTTTGTGTGTTTGGGAGGTACAAATCTTGCAATCGATTTTTAACTAACTTCCCGACTAGCTAGACATTTGAAACTTTTAGAATAGCTCAGAACACGATGACAATGCATTCTTTTGAAACTTTTAGCCATCTTTAATCAGAATTGAATTCATTTTCAGTTAATTTTGTTTTGTAGAATGGTGCAGCCATCTATCTGCCGGGACGGGAATGAAAAGTTAAACCTAAGTTAACATCGAGTTCTCGAGCTAAAGGATTGATTACGCACTTGATACCTCTTTATTACGCATTTGATCATTTTCTTTCAAGTTGATGGGATAATTCATCAAAAAATTTAAATAAAGTATTTATTAATACATAGAATTATCACGTTTATATGTGTTGCGTACTTAAATATCAGTCGGTTCGGGAAAGAAATACATCGATAGTCAAACACAACAACTAACTTTATTCGTATCTTACAAGCGACGGTAGAACACACACAGCTCTCGGCCAAAGTATACAGCTCTTCTATTTGGTTATGCGCAAGCACAATGCGCATTGCGTAAGGCGAGATCTCTTCTGTTGCCACATACACTCCCACCTTTTGAGTGGGTAACTATACACTCAAAATAAACATACACAGAATGATATATATAGCTTACAATACTTATACAAATAACATACATTTGAACACAATAAAAAGAAGTGAAACCGAGTAAAGTGAATTTTGAAATAAAATAGTCTGAATACAAAATTACCTTAAAAGTATTTTAACAATTCTGCCACTACTAGTTGTTAAAGGCGTAGGCTCGTCATAATCATCTGTTATTGCATTTTCCAGTTCTAATCTGTACAATCTTTGAACCGGTCTTAATAATTCTGAATTATTAGTTTTTATAAGCGCTAGTCTTATTTGGCCATCTCGACCAGGTATAACCTTTAAAACACGAGCCAGGTTCCAAAAAGAACGTTTTTTATTAGTATCTTCAAGCAGGACAATTTCTCGAACCTTAAGTGGTTTGTTTTTATAGCATTTTAAGGCATGCTGCCGTAACTGCCCTAAATACTCTGAACGGAATCTAACTCTTAATGTTTCTCTTAGCCTTTGCAAATACTTTGTTCTTTTACTCAATTTCACTTTATCCACATTATCAATATCTGGTACACCTGAATGCGGAGTTTCGTGCAAGAATTTTTCAGGGGTTATAGGAAAGTCATCATCAATGTCTTCTGATACATAGGTAAGAGGTCTGGAGTTAACAACTCTCTCACAGTCGCACAGTACAGTAAGTAATTCTTCGTAATCAAGACAAGCTTGACCCAATATTTTTCTTAAGATTTGTTTTACAATTTGAATTAAGCGTTCCCACCATCCGCCCCACCAGGCTGCGGATGGAGGATTAAACTTCCATTCAATTTTTTGTTCTGCAGCCTTAAAACGGAGACCATCCCAGTCAATAGCTCGCAAAAATTTATCTGCACCTTTGAAATTTTTTCCATTATCTGAGTATATGGTCCTAGGTCGCCCTCGACGAGCGATAAAACGCCTTAAAGATTGAAAAAAGGTTTCAGTGGATAACGAAGTTATCAATTCTAAGTGGACGGCCCGATATACAGAACAAGTAAAAAGTACAATATATGATTTTCGACCATCTTTCAAATACAATGGACCAGCAAGATCACATCCTACTATTTCAAACATACATGCATCGCGAACCCTATCACTTGGTAAAATTCCTGGGATTGTCTCACATTTTTTAGCTTTGAATTTTTGACATCTTACACATTTTCTTATGCAATTTCTTATTGTCTTACGTGATTTTAAAATCCAAAAATTTTCTCGTAACTTTGACATTAACAATGAAGTACCAGCATGTAATAAATCATTATGCACACTTATTATTAACAATTTTACTAAAAAGTACAATATATGATTTTCGTCATTTTTCACCAATGTCACGAGAACAGTTTTACGAATTTCAGCATTGATTAAGTCCTCATTTGGGTCCTCATACGACTTCGGCCAATCTCCTTCCCTTTCGCGCAACCAGTCCGGTCCCTCCCACCATTTTCGTTCAACTAAATGTTCTGCAGAACATCCTCTAGATAGTAAATCGGCAGGGTTAAGAGAACCTGAGATATGGTGCCACATTGCATTAGAGGTCAAAGAACGAATCTCTAGAACGCGATTATGAATAAATGTTGCCCAATTTTGATCTCGTTGAATCCAACATAAAGCCGTTGTCGAGTCAGTCCAGCAATAAATATTTACCCCCTCTAAATTAAGATCTTTGAGTACGGAAGATAACAACCTAGCCCCTATACTACAAGCTAAAAGTTCTAAGCGAGGTATGGTAATAGGTTTTAAAGGGGTTACTCTAGATCTTGCCTGCACTAAACTAATTCTGACCCCATTGTCATTTTCGACTCTTAAAAAAATACATGCACCATATGCCCTTTTACTGGAGTCGCAAAAAAGATGTAAGCTTATTGAGTCATCAGTGGATTGGAGACCGAACCATCTAGATATACTTATATTTGAAAGCAAATGCAATCTTTTATTCCATAATTTAAATTTTTGGGCTAAATCATCAGGAAGGACATCATCCCATTTAATTTTTAAGTTCCAGGTTTCCTGCAAAATAAATTTTGCAATTAACACCACTGGAGCCGTATAGCCTATAACATCAAATACTTGGTTGGTTACGGCTAAAACCAGTCTTTTTGTGATCGGGGTATCGATAGCCTCTTCCACTTTGCATGATAACGTATCAGTACATGTATTCCATACAAGGCCCAAGAGAGGTACACTTTCCTTTGTGGAGTAAACCTCTTCAAATATTTCACTACTTAAGTTCGAATTCCAACATCTTAGATTAAAATGACCTGAAGCCATAATTGCCTTTGATTCTAAGAAAAACTTTTTCATTTCGAGCTCAGACTTCAAACTTGTCACACAATTATCTACATAGAAAGCTGTTTTCAGTATATCTGCGGTGTGCTTTAAATTTTCCGGAACCTTACTCAAATGATACTGTAAAGTTGCGTTTAATAAATATGGGCTGCACGTAATGCCAAACACTACCCTTCGATGCCGATATCCCTCCACCAGTTCCCGATTTTTTCGACTGAACCAAAGAAACCTTAAAAAATCGCGATCCTTTTCTCTGATTGCGATCTGCAAGAACGCCTTCTCAATGTCAGAGGTAACACCTACGTAATTCATCCGAAAACGATTTAAAATTGATGGAATCGTTTCAATTAAATTTGGTCCAGTAGACAAACACTCGTTTAATGATGGGAAGCCTGGTAAATGGGAACTAGCATTAAAAACTGGCCTAATACTCGTAGTACTAGCTTCTTTAATCACTGCCCTATGCGGCAAATAATGAACACCCCTTAGTTTATCATTTGGTGCCTTTTCAATTATGCCAAGAGCTAACCAGTCCTCAAAAACATTACAGTAATCGTTAAATTTTCCAGAATTTGTTAATTTTCTTTTGGCACTTAACATAGATTTCTCAGCATTTATTTTGTTATCGGGTAAAAGTGAACTGTCATGAACCCAAGGCAATGCTACCTCGTATCGCCCCTCACTGTTTACACTAAGAGTCTCTTGCTCAAAATATTTCTGCGTATCCTCCTGTAACTGAGCTTTAGTTTTGCTTAGCAAAGGTTTTGCAATCCCCAAAACATCCAGATTCCAAATATTACTTATACAACGATCCTTTACGAGCAGAGACGAAATAAGGGAAGCTGAACTCGCAGAATTTGGCTCAGTGCCAGGATTCGCATTTAATTTTCCCATAACAGTCCATCCCAATTTTGTATTTATAGCCGTAATGCCACATTTGAGACTCACATTTTTTCCAGTTAACAATTTTCCAGCAATGTCTGCACCAATTAACAATTTTATTTCTTTATTAACCCCCAATTTATTATTTTCCAAATCATTTAATTTTATTCCGCGTAACTTTAGTTCATGCAACCAAGGACCACATGGAACCTGTTTAATTTCAGAACAAATACGGTTTTGACCAAGTACTTGTAATTTACACTTATTTCTACCATCAATATCACTTAATTCAATTAAATAATTTCTATATACGCTTTCAGGGGTTTCAACACCACCAAACAGAGATTGCTTAATTTTTGTTTCTGCAATGCACTTACATTTCATACTTTGCGCAACATCTTCACAAATATAAGATTTCATACTCCCACTATCATAAACAGCTCGAATAAGCATTTGCTTGGAACCATTCTGAATTCTTACAACAATAGTTTGTAAAAATACATCTGACATATCAACATGATTGTTAAGAGTGCTTGTTTTGTTTTCACTTCCCTCTACGTTAGAGACATTATCAACTTTGTTATTTGTTAAATCTGGACATAAAATCACGAAATGTCGATTTTTGCAAATGGGACACCTATGCTTTGACTAACACTGATTAGCCCTGTGATTTCTTTTCAAGCATACAAAACAAGCATTCTTTTTTCTAACAATATCTTTTTTACAATCCAAACTCATTGAAGATGCTTCATTACAATTTTCTAACGTATGTGATTTCTCCCAAAAAATACACTCAAACTTTTTAAACTTATTTAAATTTTCACTAGCGTTACTACTACTCTTAATATTAGCATTAAGCAGTTCACATGTAGTCGGTATACCAAGTTTTTGTTCAGAGTACTTATTTTTCTTAACATTAGTTTTTTCTGAACTAAAAGTATCATGAGTCATTTTAATTCTGAACTCCGTTTCCACCTCATTTTTTAGAAAATCCATTAATAAATCTAAATCACTCTTACCTGTTTCAATACAAGTGTTTCTCTGCCTTTCCCATATCTTTATTAAATCCGTGGGGAGTGCTGATTCGATGAGGGGAAAGAGCATATAAGCAAACTTATCTTGAGTGACGCCCAAGGACTCTAATGCACGTAACTGCGTTTGTAGTTTATCGTGTAGTTCCATCAAGTTCATTTGTGTTTTGTCCTTTATAACAAGCTTCAATAGTTCACGCACGTAAATCTGTATTAAAGTACTTTCATTGCCAAACTTTCATTGCCCTCTCCTTTAAGTAGCTGACCGCTTTTCCGTAGTTTGTTTCAGTTGCAGGAAAACTCATGATAATTTGTCTTGCTATTGAATCGGGCTTTGTAGATTGCAATAGATACTGGAACTTGTCACGCACATCAATTCGTTTATCTTCATTAATTTTGCTGAATTGAGTCCAGAAGGTGATCCAGTTTCTTGGATCTCCATCAAACTTCATAAGCTCAATTTCTGGTAATTTCTGTTTTGCAACAGTCCTTGCTCCTGAAGACTTATCACTTTCGGCGCACATATTTAGGTTTTCTTTAATTCTGTTGCACTTCACTTTGATCTCAGATACCTTTTCGTAATAATCCATGGCTGCTTCGTACTCCTTATCGTATTCATCTTGCGTGCAGCCTTTTAATTGCAATAATTCTAAAAACTTCTCTTGAGCACTTCTTAGCATTTTTTGTTTTTCCAATAATTGATCCAACAGCATTTCCATGTTATCTAAGTCAGGTTTATCTTCAGCAATCAATTCTGCTAACTTATTTACAGTTCTTGTAAATGATGCTCTACATGACTTTCGATGCTGTCTGGCGTTGTCAAAATTCTCATTCGGTTTTGCTGGTTTTGACGTTTCCATTTCTTAATAAAACGTATTTTAGTTCGTATTTAAATTTAACTTAATTTGACTATCGGAATAATACTCGTGTCCCGGCAGGGATGCCAAATGTTGCGTACTTAAATATCAGTCGGTTCGGGAAAGAAATTCATCGATAGTCAAACACAACAACTAACTTTATTCGTATCTTACAGGCGACGGTAGAACACACACAGCTCTCGGCCAAAGTATACAGCTCTTCTATTTGGTTATGCGCAAGCACAATGCGCATTGCGTAAGGCGAGATCTCTTCTGTTGCCACAATATGATTGAACAGAAAATTTAAAAATATGATATAAAAAAGTTCTTTTTATCCTGTAATTATTCTCTGTTGACGCTGTCATATGCAGCCTTAAAATCGATGAAAAGATGATAATATATATATATATATATATATATATATATATATTCAGTCATTCATGCATTGAATACATATTCTATACACTAAAATGTTTTTATCGAAATATTCGAGTATAGTAATTTTATAAAATTTTCGATAAATTGAAAATCCATACACTGAATCCATACATTGAAATTCTCAGTCTTTCTGAGATTAAAAATACACACTAGCATGGGCAACAACATGGGTTTTTGTATAAGTATACTTACCTGTCAAATATATTCAAAAGGCAATAACATTGTCATGTGTTTAAATAAGTAAAAGAATTAAAAGCGTGGCTATGAAGAATTCGAGCTCATGGCCCAATAGGGACCACTTCCTTGTTTAATCCATGAACCAATTTTCTATAATGCACCTACAGGCCTATCTATAATTTATTCAAAATATTTACGCGATATGCTCATATTAAATGACCTCAATCTTCAACATTTATAGCACTATGTAATTTGCCAAAGTCATAAGCAGGGAAAAAAACTGTCTTCTAACTAAAGCAAAATTTCTTTTCATCAAGAAGCTAGGGGCGGTTTAATATCTTAAAAGCTAAAGGAAACGATCCCACAAGCAATATCTATGATTGATTCAACCAAGAACAAAACACTGATTACTTTTTCCATTAAATTATTTCGGCCTTCCTTTTCCTGGTGGGCCAAAAAACAAAATTAACGGAGTTTTTTTTAAGGCAACCGTAGCAATAGGAAAAAAAGTATTATATCTAACTATTATGTTACGCAAAAAAATCATCTGCATAACACTAAAATACTAAGACTATTACTGTAATTCAATGCCGCAAAAGGGGCGCACAGCAGTGACGCATTTTATAAAAAAGCTGCATTACCAATTCAAGTAGATAGTAAGTATTGACACTTTTGGTTAAAACTGGTTCAAAAGTTTAAAAAGTTTCAGATAATTTTTAATTACATTTCAAAGTATATGCACTCATCATTGCGTTTAGACAAAAGCACACACATAGATCTCAAATTTCATTGCTGCTATCTATAGACTGAAACAGAAATTTATCGTTTAGGTAAACGATTTTATTTTAGGATAAAAAGGCGCTTACTTGTTTATTTTTCCCGATGTGACTCTGAGCTTAGGATAAAGAAAGTACAGTGTTCAGACCGTTTTCAAAGGTAGGAAAACGATCAAAAACGTTGTCAATAAAAACATTCTACCTGAGTACACAGAAAATACTTATATATATATATATATATATATATATATATATATATATATATATATATATATATATATATATATATATATATATATATATACTAGCCGGGCTTCGCCTGTCTAGCCGATCGGTTTAGGGACCCGCTCCCTTCAGCAATCATTGTCAGAGAATGGAAATACTAAAAAACAACGAATAAAGGTATTTAAACTTTGTGGATACGCATCCCACGTCCTGTAAACAGTCGCAAGCAGAAGAAAAATTCATTTCCTCCCCCCCCCCCCACTGGCGAACCGGCGTTGCCTGGGATTTTAAGAATGTTTGTTAACCCAAATCAATTTAAAACCTAAACACAGTATAAGTTACATAGTAAAAAAGGGCATGTGAAATGTTATAGACATAAATAAAAAGAAAACCCCATATAAAAATATATAAATTTATAATAAACTCTTCAGAATTCAGCTAGATTTTGCCTTTCATCATTGGAGCAAAAAAAGCTGAAAAGTAAAACATTAAATGTATACATTTATAATAAACCACTATAAAAAATGGGTGAAATCATTTTCTCGCACCATCAACCTATAAGTAATAAAAGATAGTAATAATTTATAAATAAATAAATTTATAATATATAAATTAATTTATTAATTAAATAGTATTAAAATATGTATTATAAATATAATATAAATTTCAAACGATTCTTGAAAGCAGGTAACTTTCAAGAACAGCAAAACACTGTTTTATGTTTTAACCTTAGTTGCCACTCTCTGCTTCTCTTCAGGGTAAAAAAAAAATTTCAAGAATTCAATATGAAAATAAAGCTCGCGCATGAAGTATTTATTTTGATACAGATACTTTTCCCTTTTGAAAAAAAAAGCATTTACTGAACAAATGAACTTCTAAAATGAAAATGGCAACGAAGATCGTTTGTGTACAATCGTGAATTTTAGTATTGATATGATTAATAAATTTACTAATTATTAACAGATTTTAATTATTTTAGACTTTTTGTGACCGCCTGAGGGTGGGTAAGAGGAATTTTGAATTTGATTTTACTTACTTTTAAATTTTTTGGCCCTCTATTCTCTGTTACGGCAAATTTTTGTGAGTGAATCACAAATCGCAAAAATGTGCTTAAAGTTTACTGATTCTTTTTAGTTAAGATATACTAACTTTTATGCTTTTAAAAGTACATCGTGAATTATAAAATTAAGAACAATATAAATTACAGTATACTAAGCTTTCTGGAGTGCAAACACAATATGTAGTATACCAAATTACCATATTTCAGAAAGTAAAAAATTGCAAGTTAGTGAGTCACGTAGGGGCGATACTCGGAAATGTAACAGCTTCCATTTACTGTTGTCACCCTTCAAAATTGTTGGTTTTTTATTAATTAAAAATTGTTAGAATTATTTTAAAGCTTCCAAACTTATCTTAGAATTATCCTAAGGCTTCGAAAAATAAGTATACGAAGTTTCAACCAGATTCGTCAAGAAATGTAGATTTGTATACGATATATACATACATACATACATAGAGAGACTTTGCTTTATTTATATAGATATGTGTGTGTGTGTGTGTGTGTGTGTGTGAGAGAGAGAGAGACAAGATAGCCGTGCGGTGTTTCAAATAACTACTATTATAATCTATACTAACATTTAATGAATATTACTTATATGCAAAAATATTTACAAAGCTACGTCGTTAATTGATAACATAATAGGCTAATAAAGGAGCAGACGTCTTCTGCTATCAGACAAAACGCCTCATCGTTCTGGCTTCATCTCCGTCCATCCGCTGACTGGAGTAGCCAGATCTCTTATTCTTACGTTCAGCTGGAGCGGCGCAAACTGATGATAGTGTCTTCCACTGGTATATTCAGGTACCACTCTCCGATGTAGGCTCAACTACTATATATATATATATATATATATATATATATATATATATACATTCTCACACACACACACACACACACACATATATATATATATATATATATATATACATATATATATATACATACACACACACACACACACACATATATATATATATATATATATATATATATATGTTTTATCTTTATTAAGTAAGAGATTGAAAATATTTTTATATACCTAACAAATTATTCTTTTCTAAAAATCCTCCCATAAATTTGAGATGCGTCTTATGGTCCGAAAAATCTTTAACCACAAAATTGAAAAAAAAACCTTTATTTCATTGTAAAATTGATACTTACTTCATTTTTTATTTAAAAAAATACTTATGTCTTTCAAACACGAATAATGAATAACAACAAAAAAAAAGCCTGTTTAAATATAACTAAAATTCCTCTTCTCTCTTCAAACCTGATTTTAAATATATTACTTTGCAAAAGTTTCTCAGATAAGCATTACTACGGCAATAAAAAGTCACAACTCATCCTTCCCTGATTTCCGACCCTCCTAAATATTCCACAAATAACGCCGTATTCTAGGAATATCACTCTTAATAAGAGCGATATAAAAGTTCTACTTTGAATCACTAGCGGAGAAAAAAAATTCCATTCAATGCCCCACCGAGTTATCAGCTCGTAAAATAAGGTAGTCTCGATTTCTTCGAATTGCAGTTGTTGAATATTTGACTACAGGTTTGATGTAATGGAGTTGTACAGGCACGGTTGCAATTCATTTATTTTTTTTGTCCCATGTTTATCTTTCTAGATCACATTGAAACTAACTGAGTTGTATCACATAATAAATTAAGAGGAACCCGGGAATGTACTTTCATAATCCTTATCTGTTCAGTTGGGATGGAATTTCAGTTACAGTTAATATAAATTTACGTTATATCAACACGTATGGTTCCTAGAAAATCTAAGTTGGTGGTTCGGACATGTTACTGTCTACTGTCGCCAAATGTAGTAGCTGTTTCTTTCTTATATTAATTGAATATTCCTTTTTCTCTTTCAGACTTTTCTTAAATTCTCTGTTAAATAAAACTCAACATATTTCGTGGAATTTTTCAAGCTCATTGGGTAAAGAAATTCAAAATTACGTGCTTCTCTGCTCCGAAATTTGAATAATAAATGAACATCCAAAAAGAAGTTTATTTCGCATAAATAGAGTAATAAAGTTCGATTGAAAGACAATTTTCTTTGAACTTTATTCTTAGAACTTTATTATATTCACGTTTATGTATGCAACGTAATGGCTTAGAATGGTGTTTACCGAAATAGGAAGTAGCCGAAACAAGAAGGTGTTAAGGCTGCTGTCTACTAACCGTGTTGGATTCGCTCACCTCAATGTTATACTATGGGGAAAATGTGTCTACTATTTACAGCTACATAAATGCTGATAATCAAATAATTTTTTTTTTTCAGATAGCTTGAACTTTTCTGCACCTTGCAATAGGATTCATTTCATAAATATCCTCCACCAAAGGAATTTTCGATCGTTTAAATCACGCAATACCAGATTTTTTTCCCCAAATAATTATAATTTTAAAACATTATTTGCATTTTTTTCAAACGAAAAATATCCCAAGATGTAAAATTTCTTTCTCTATTACGGAGTACAACTTTTTCTAAAAAAAAATCTTTCAATACAAGTCGGCAATCCTTGGACACATTTCTCAATAGGTTAACATTGAGGTGAGTGAATCCAATAGGGTTAGTACACAGAAGCCTTAAGAGCAATGTATTCGTAAAACGGAGACACCTTGAAGTCTTTTGTCCTTGAAGTTCCTTTGGCGAGCAATATGGATGCTCGGGGATCATTTTGTATATTTAAGAGTCTACTTATAGTGCTGAAAAGAGAAAGAGGTATTAGCTACACATTCTTGCCTGGGTTTCAGCGGTAGTGGAAATCAAACAAAAACATGTTTATCAAAATCAATTAGGGGTTGTGGAAGACTTGGCCTCATCGTGGCTTGGCCTCCCAGGCAAGACTTTTTACAGCGTTAATAGTCTATTGAATTACAGCTTAATGAACAAACTACTAACTTTTCAAGGCACATTTTCTGACGGATTACTGTACAGGATTGCCTCGCCACGCAGATATCATAGCATTTTTAAAGGCCGTTTAAATATTTTTTAGTTCTATATAGTTAACTTAACTTCTACTAGTAAAATAGAATCCCTAACAGAACCTGGTTTAAATTTTAAATAACTAATGCTTAAATAACTCTTGTGATTTTAAAATCCACGTTTGAAAAATAAGTTTTAAATTATTTCCCCTTTGCGGCTAAACAATTCAGAAATAATTTCCGATTTTATAATATGAGACCCTAATAGTTATTTGTTTCACTCGACAGAAAATGTTAACCGTCATAACTTGCTTGGACAAGAAAAGAATTACTTTATAACAACGTAGCATAAAAGAACAAAACCCCGACTTTAGATTAATGAGATTAAAAGACAACCAGTTTATGAGATTAAAGAGTTTACTTTTTTCCCTCGTCTTTTGCTTAAATCTTATCACTGTCTTTCGATTCCAATTTGATATTTTTTCGTATTGAACTCGGAGATTGGTTAAAAAATGTTGGTGATGTAAACGCTTCACGCTCTGCCGTGTATTCCCGGTTTGGATCCAGGTCGCGTGTGAATTTCCTCTGCTTAAAAAGTTTTATATTTGAGTGTTTACAACTCTTTTCCGCTTTTAATTGTATCAGGATTTGTTTCAGCCTATCTGCGCACTTTTAACGCCAACATTTTTTTTTCCTGCTAAGCTGTTGTTTTGAACAAGACTCTCATTGACTACTCCGATTGACATAGAAAGAGAATGGGGCTAATTAAAAGAAATAAAACTTTTGTTTCAAACCTAGATAACCCTTTTGCGGTTACAAATCCATAAGGACGCAGCAATATGTACCTGCCTACTTTTGCCTTTGCATGCGTTCTTCATAGCTTCCAACTCCCGGTGACAGTATTTATTTCCAGTTGCAACTCTACTCTTGTGTTTGAGCTACTCGTACACTGCCGGATTTGATGGCTATCCTAATTGTTGCGATATTAACGAAATAAAGTGATAGCTAGTTGAATTTAGGACTTTAATGAGTAGAAAGTAGGAAGAGAAACACAGTACGCCTTACTGTTTACATAAATTACAATGTAATACAGACGAAAAGTTGATGCTAGATGCATAAAACATAATAACGCAAAATAAGAGATGCCACTCAATAGCACGTAATATTAATTGAATGCTCGATTCTCAACACTAATATGATATTCCTCTGTTACATACTAACGTTCAGTTGTCTTGATACCCTCTTTCGAGCATTGGCAAGAGAGGATTTTTATTAACTAATTTTATGTAAATCTGGAGTTTTTTCAAGTTTTGTTCTCTGATTGTCTAGTGGACTGTTCCTTTGTCTATGGGCTACAGCCAGGTGATGGCCGAATGGCTAGAGCGCTGGCATTCAGTTCAGACCCTGGGGGTCCGAGTCCCACTGTTGGCATGTATGTTTGTATCCGTTCGGAATCGGCTTTAAACTGTAGGTCACGGTCTAGTTAACCCTCGCGAAGCAAAAAGTTAACCGTATCGCTCGAAACCAAACGAAACCTTTGTCTGTGGAAATACATTTTACTTTCTTCCTATCGGATGAATCGATTTTCTCTATTTTTAATTTTTTGACATTGCAATGCTTCTTTCGACGATATACCCTCTTTCGACAGGACATAAAGGGACTACTTTGTTACCAAATGCTCTAAAATATTAAAACGTGCTTTACTTTACTTTGTTCTGGTCTCTCCTACAAGAAGTTTCTTAGTGGGATAACCTTTGCAATTTACTAAAGTCCTATAAAGTTATGTTTTTATTTATATTATTTCTCCATTACAGATGAAAATTCAAACACACTTAACACATGAATTTTTACGAGCATCTGATTAATCGCTTCTCTCAAATATTTTAACTTTTGACGTTCAAAATTGCTCTTTCGACCCCGACCGTATTTCAATTAGGCCGCAAAGTAACAATTTTGTGACTAGCCTCCCCAATAAGTCAAATTTTGCCTTCCTGCAATTTTCTTTTCGATACTTTGTTTTATTCAAACTATCGCTTCAAAATTTTACTCTTGATAACTATTCCCTGATTTACCAGGGGTGGTGTTAAAATGACAGTTTTTGTTCAAAAAAGATTAAAAAACTAACGTCTTTTACATTTCTCTGAAAACCACCTCAAAATATGGAATAAATATTCACTTTCGCATATTAAAATAATGGTTCTCAAAAATGTGCGTCCAATAAGTGCATTTGCTAAAAGTAATTCCGTTTTCCCTGATAGATGTCAAGGATAGTGAAAACTAAGAGCACGGGATAGCAAAAAAACATACAATAAGATGAAATCAAATCTTCTCCGATAAGTGTTGTTAAAACTCATTTATATAGAACTGGGCTGCTACTTCAGGTGAAATAATGCAACAGTCGTATGACCACATTTGTACTCGTGGATTGATGTTAAGCTCATAAAGTGTGGCATTAACAAGCTAACACTAGATACAAATCCAGATTCTAACTTACAGAATCCTTACCTGTTCAAAAAACGTACTATATAATAAGTGACAAACATATTAAACGCAATTTACTCACATTTATATTCATTCATAGTGTTGTATCGTTATGAACCCTTAACTAAGATTCGCGATTTCTGTGTATGAGGAAAACGTGTGCAATCGTTCTATTGTACTGCCCATATGAGTAATTTATGCATTTCTCACGGTTATAATAATGAGCTAACTGTTTCCGGCGATGCATGGAAACAACAAAATCAGCCAACGTTTATTACATGGGCGTCTAAATGCCATGGAGAAACTATAACATTGCCCATTCTAGCTTTTTCTGAATTCAAGATGTGTATTTAGTAAACGTTGTCAAAGCACTTTTTAAAAGAATTCTCGACTTTTAAATTCAGTCACGTACGGGAAAATTGCTTTTCCAGAAAATTACTTTTAAATTTTCTTAGCCTTTTTTAAAATTATATTTAGTTGGTATTCTTGGAATCTGTATTAGAAAATTTCACAAGCGTTTCCTAAAAAGGCAGTGACTTTCTTAAGAAGGCAATGACAACATAAGAGTTCGCCATGAAAAGAAAAGATAGAAAAATCACCGAATAAGACTAACATAACCTTTTAATTCTATAACTCAGAAAAATTTCAATCATCAATATTTTCGTAGGGTACACTCACTTTACAAGCTTCAATAACATAATTTAAGAAAAAAAAACTTGAATAGAATCGTCACCAAAATATAAATTTTTCAAGATAGGCCCTATTTTTATTTCTGAAAACTATTCAAATAAACAAAAACGTTATGTAACAATATATATTCTTTATCTAGAAATGGATCTTTAGATAATTTTTATTTAGAAAACTGCAATCTCCTACTAAAGAACTTTCATTTAATGCAGTCTTCAATTTAACGAAATATTTCGCAGGACCGTAACTTTGAAGGACAGTTATATACAAAATTATTCCCATATTGCAAAAATTTATCCGCGAATATAACGAATTTTTTTTTCAATTCGCAATATTTTTTCTTATTCCAAAGTCGACAGATTTTCAAGTAATCGTTATTTTATGAAATGTTATTTTATTTACAAACATGTGAAAACTTTTATGAACGAAAGAAAAGTTTTTCAGTACAAATCTGCAATATAAAAAGCGTTTTATATTCCAGATAATGTAAAATGCTTAACATGCCTAAAAATCTTGATTGTGCTCTGTTTATCCCACATTGAATTACAAGCAAGCAAACTTCGAATTTTAATGTTATATAAACAGATACATGCATAATGATCTACTCTGAACTATTCATAGCTAACATATTATTTACTAGCAATTCTAGAATCTAAGTTTGAATCTTTAAACACGCTATAGACAATTCAAAATATATATCTATTTTAACTCAAAAATATCCAATGATCCAAATCCTGTTAAGATTTCAAGAAAGTACGAGTGCTTTATAATAACTGTCTCCAGACTGAAAAGATGCAGCATTCTCCTGAAAGAATTCAGTGCTGATATTATGTGTATTTTTGTTTCCATAAAAATATAAACCTGTTCAAAACGCACATTCGAAACAAGTTTTAAAATAAGACTCACTACTCTGTTCGAAAAATATAAAGCTCTAAAACCACTCCCTGAGGTTTTTTTGTGCTCGACATGAAATTTTATCTCAAAAGGTCACGGTTCTGATCATATCTGAAATACGGCCTTCTGCTTATTTTTGATTTTAAGTGCACCCTGGGAGTATTGGCGAAAAGAATAAAACTTGCATGCAATGTATTGCACCGGTGAAATATTCCGGCAGAAATAAGGATATTTTTTTCTCCGTGGACTTCGCGAAGGAATGTAACGTCCATATATCGTATGCCGCACAGCAATAGTTTGACTGCAGTAATGTCTAGGAGTCCGGTCTTTTCAGAATCCAGAGATAGAACCACCTGTGAGATGAAGGGAAATGGGGACTTTGAAGTTGGTTTTAATTCTGTTAATAAATTTACAAATGCTCCTATGGAGGAACCGAGCAAGTTTCACAGAGCTTAAGTTCAAAACATGGAGGGCGCGGTGGCACGGTCAGCTAAGGAGGCGAGCCAGTGATCTGAAAGTTGCTGGCTCGATACCCGACGCTAAACAAAACCGCCGACGTGTACATTAATGGCGGACGGTGCACGGAAAAATCCTGTCGTAGCTGCAATGTCCTCCAAGTTCCCAAACATTAGCTCTGGAGGTGCGGAGTCAAGTGTTCCGTCTCGTCACTTCACTCGGTTCAAAATTACGGGACCGATACGGGTGTAACGTGGACCCACCCCCTGTGGAGCGAAGTGATCAGACACTTCTGGCTTCTCCCGGGAAAAGAGAATCGCTCAGCTCCCAGCCATTGGGGGAAAAAAGTTCAAAACCTGCCCATCAAAGTGGAGTCTGTAGTACTGCGTCTACTATTATAGGCTGTTTGTTGATGAATAGTTAGGCCCGTCACTTGTTACTTAAAGATGTATTAGACCGAGACTACAGTATAAGATCGATTTCGAAATGCCAATCACGAGACCTCGATTACACAGAAAGAAGATGCGACAGTAACTGGGGAGTAACCTTCATTGGTGATGCTTTTATTCAAGAACAGGAACTTCTTGTAATGGAGCTTGCCTGCCTTTGACCTCGCTTCGATTCTGGATGACAGCATTACTTTCCTCATTTCGATTCTGCTCTTGTGTTTAAGCTACCTCGCGAGTTGTGAAGGCTTTTCTAAATTTCTAGTTTCTCATTCACATTCTTTTAAGGGAACGTTCAGCTGTTGTGACATAGGCAAGACATGATTTTTTACTGACGGATATGAAGTGAATCTGAAAATCTTACAAGTGATTTCAAGTGTTGTTTTCTGACTGGGTCAGGCTGGTTAGTGGTTCCTTAAAATGAAATTAAATTTGTGTTTCATTCCTTGGGTTGTTCGTTTTTCGTTTAGGAAATTCTCGTATCGGTCCCATATTCTCTTTCCACAGGAGGTAACGGGATAAATTTGTTATTAGGTTCTCCATTAAGCCAAAATATGATTAATAATACGAACTATATCTTGTAAAGGTTCAAGCTGTCCATGGATAGCTCCATACATAATTACGATAGGAAACGCATTAGCAGATTTGGTTATGACATAATTATTATGCCCCAAAAATACTAAAGAGGGGGATTTCATTGATTCTCCACGTATCTTGCATAGACATTTCAACAAGAATGGGTATAATAGGTGTATCAGAGGGGAATCTGCAAATGTCTTTACCTTCTGCTATTACACTGGTCAACAGTTTAGACTCTATGGGGAAACAGTACCTTTTCTTGAATTACAGCCTCATCAATACAGACTCCTCCCTTACCTTGCTGTGAGGTATAGTCTTATTTCAAGATACGATAATGATTTGATAAATCTACAGCAGAAGTCAATGTTAGAGAAAGAGCTGTCATTGTCAAAGTCGAGGTAATTAGATTTACGAAGTACCTAGCAGGACCGCAAGCGCCTGCTTTAAACTTCGGATTGATATTGAAAAATTTCATGTAGTGGGATTTCGAATTTAAAAATGGCGTCTCGCTTTGATTGAGTAATTTAGAGAGTTATAACCATAATATGCGGTTCAGAAAGCTATGTTCTGACCGTTCGACAATCACTGACAGCTACTGATATTAGAATTTTCTTAAATTATTTACAGTCCCAAACTGGGTATTGTACGATAGGGCTTTGAAAATACATTTATGTTCCGAAATATGTAAACGGCCAAGCTTATTAAACTGAAGCGTATTTAAAACAAACAGATCTTAAGTGAACATATATTTATTACCTATCTCAATCTTCAAAAACAAATGCGCAATAATGCGTATTTTTATTTTCCACGCAAACAATGCATCATTTCGAAAGGTGGATTTAAAATAAATTTCAAAATAAAGACCCAAAGCGATACCTTTCAGAAAAATTTAAATAGTAAGCAATAAAAAGTGGGCGGCTCTTCTCTCGATGCGAAATATTTCATATACTCGGGAAACAATCTCTTTCCGAAATGTTTTTTTATGGGACATATATTATTCATTTCATCCACTTCGCATTTTAAGTTCCCTAGAAGTGTTGCCTAGAAGTTGTTCCCTAGAAGTGTTAAAAATATGATAAACCTTTAATGGGTGCAGCAGGCAAACATATCTTAGGGAGGTAAATATTATCCGTAAATAAGACGTTCCTGAAAATCGTGTTACACGTTAAAGAAGTTTCGTTTTATCCAATATTAGACTTTGAAAAAAATCTTTGAATCTTTATATGCATTTTAAAATTTTTATGCGTCTCTTAGGGATAAAGGAAACTGCCATCAAAGTTGTTGAAAATTCTTTGATATCCTCTAGATCCGAAATGCGTTAAGTGGGCTTTCCCATAATTCATAAATTATGATTAGTTCATACTAATTTCAACATTATATTAAAATTCCTTTTTATTTTGGGCTGATTTGATTAAATATTTCACACCATTAGCATAAATACTATAAGTCGAGTTTTACGGTTATTCCTACTTGTGTTTTAAAGGTAAATTCTCCGTGTTCATCAAACAACAATTTTGATGACATTTTTATCTGAAAAGGGTATATTTTTTTCTTTCGCCCCCCCCCCCCCCCACAGATACACATTGCCAAGTAAGCATCGCTTTTCTGAAAAAAGTTTTGCCACAAAAAAAAGATACATGACTTAACCACCGACAGATGGCAGCAATTATACCATCTTAAAATTGAAGGGGTCTAAATAACGAAATATACACGGGCAATGAAATATAACTCATAATACTCATAATAATATTCATACTCGATAGTTCGGGCTCGATTTTAACAAGATTATTTTTTTACCTCTTTCTTTGTTCATCTTGCGTACCGTATACATTAAACTATTGTGCGTTGTTTTCGCTTTTTTTAATTACAGACAAACTGAAAGTCTTTGAATTCCTTTGATAGCTCCCTCACTAATTCCTGAATCATTTATTCCACTGCAAAGACCTTCTAGGTCCACTCATAGATGGGAGGAAAGCCCACTCGCGGTAATTTTGATTCTGCACTACAAACGAAATTAGATTAGGCACCATAAAGCTCCATCCTTTTTATGCTAAGAAATCTTCTATTTCCTTTATAAACTAAGCGAATCTTGTATGAAATAAGGAATTATTCCATAACTGTAAACATAAACAGATAAAAATGAGATGAAATATACTCCGTTTAACCACAGTGAGAGTTGAAATTTCAGATATCATCTTCGTCATAATAAGTTTTGGTTTCCTCTTTTTTGCAAAACTGCGTATAAAATTCAGTTTGTCATTCTTCGTGAAGATAGGCTTACTAAAGTAAGTGGTGGTTTAATTTTTCTAATAAGAAATACTAATTATGAATGTGTACAACTGAGCCCTCCTCTAGACTCAGAGCTTGAAGCACAAGCTATTAAAGACAAATGGAATAGCAAAAGTCTTAACATCTATAATGCCTACCAGCCTCCTAACAATATAGGACTTTTCTCTGATACATTGATCCCAATGTTTGCAGAAATACCCATAATCTTGGGAGATTTTAATGCAAAGCATCTTCTATACGGAAACACTGCTGCTAATCACAGAGGTCACTTTTCAAGCCTTGTGGATGATAATGCTTTTTGCATCCTGAACGATGGGACCCCTACATATTGCTCATATAGTTTCGATAGTCGTGATACTTCGGATCTTACGCTTACCAGCTCAGATATTTTCTCAAGTTGTAGCTAGACTGTCCTGGATTCGGTCGGGAGTGATCACTCGCCAGTCCTCATAAAGCTTAGTCATTTTCACAAATCCCCTAATTGCAAAAACGTTTTCTGGAATTTCAAAAAAGTCAACTGGGAAGTATTCAGAACCTCTGTGGATAATTTTCTGAATCAGGTTTTGTCCTTTAGTGATCTTAATAGTAAATGGCGGCATTTCAAAATTTCTGTCCTAAAGGTCGCTAAGTTGGCCATTAACAGAAGCTTTTAGGCCCAGAAAAAAATATAAGCCAAACTTTAAGCCAGCAACTATATGCCAGCATAATGCTAAGGTCCTTTCGCCTCTTATACAACACAGAAACGTCCTTCAGCGTGAACTTCTGACCTCTCCTTCTCCTTCCGTTAGGTCTGCTTTGAACCTGGTAAACGCAAATATTAAATGTTTCTATGCGAATTTCAGGAGAGAGCGATGAAACAACTTGTGTGAAAAACTTGACTATCGTACTCCTACTTCAAAACTTTGGAAATTGGCAAAAAATATTGATAGGATATAGCCTCAGGTTGAAAGAATCAATACTTTTAACCACCCGGATGGATCTTTGAGGAATGACAGTGAGGCTGCGAATATGTTGGGATGACAATATCAGAGGGAAAGTCGACTTTCTTTTAATCTAGAAGACAAACAGATTGCGAAATCAACCAGAGATTTTATTCATAAAAGTCGCTGTAATCCTGGTGATTATCCAATTTTCAACAAGTATTTTACCAGTGAGGAACTGGATATTGCTTTCCTCGATATGGATTTTAACAAATCACCTGCCCGGATGGGATCCATGGTCATATGCTAGCCAATTTGAGTCACTTGGGCAAAAAAATTCTTCTTGATATTTTTAACACTTCTTGGAATTTTGGTGGGCTCCCTGGGGATTGGAAAGTTGTTCTTATCATCCTCATTAGAAAACCGGAAAAACAGTCTAATGATTCAAACAGTTTTAGGACCATTGCCTTCACCAGCATTTCTTGCAAACTCATGGGAAGGATCGTCCTGCGTAGACTTACGTATCATCTTAACCAGAATAATTTGCTTCCTGCTTAACAGTATGGCTTCAGGAGAGGCCACTGCACAATGGATCAGGTTTTATATTTTAGTCAAATAGTGAGGGATGCCCAAAATCTTAAGCCTACAAATCACACTGTGGCCGCCTTCCTCGACCTGTCTAAGGCCTTCGACAGTGTTTGGAAAAACAAACTCCTACGTAAACTATATAGCAATTTTAAAATCAGGGAGGAAATTTTGCCGTGGCTGTCTGACTTTTTAAGGGCCAGATATATTAAATTGAAGTTTAAAGATAGTGTTTCTGGAAGGTTCAGACTGAATCAGGGAATTCCCCAAGGTTTTGTGCTTAATCCTACTTTATTCTCTCTTTTTATTGCTGGTATAGAGACCGGGAGTAATGCCAATCACTGTATGGGATTGTATGCTGATGATATAATTATTTGGAGTAGCAAATCAAGTATTACTTCTGCCCAGAAAGATATTAATACTTCCCTCCTTAATTTTAAGCATTTCGCTGTTAAGCATAAGGTCGTTTTTAATCCCTCAAAGTCTGTTTCCAGTATTTTTACCACCGATAGACATCTGTATAACTTGGAGCCTGACATTTTTCTTCTGGGAAGGAAACTAAATTGTGAAAAACATCCCAAATATTTGGGGTTCATTTTGGGCCAGGAGATCCTCAACCGTGCTCATATAGACGGTTTTTAGAGGTAAACACAGACTCAGAATTTTAAAATATATTTCTGGTAAAGATCGGGGTGCAGATGCACGGACCCTTAGAAACACATACATTGCTCTTATTCGACCAGTACTGGAATACGGTGTACAGGTTTATCAGGCTGTCTCTGTTAGCAATCTAGATAAATTGGAAAAGATTCGGCTTTCTTCTGCTAGAGCTATTACTGGGTCTCCGCACTAGCCGTCTGGGGGACATAGTACTGTATGAGGCTGACGTCCTACCCCTCAGGCTTCGGAGAAGATTTCTCCTGGCGAAATTCCATACAGTATATCACATTTCGAGTTGTGCTGGCCTGTTTAACAGGATTGGTATTACTCTGAATTCCCTATTATTCATGTTAATGTATGGTTGTAGAAGGACTTAAAAAATGCATACACTAGAAATGGCCGCTATTCCTAAAAAATGATGTAGTTTCAGATAGTTCTAATTCAACAATAATAAGATTTTAATATACCAGTTTCTCCTCAGTGATTTGTTTTAATTTCTTTGATTGGGATGTGCTGTTGATAATTTCTCGTCCAATTTTTTTTTCATTTAAAACTTTTTTTTTAATTTGACTGTTTACGGGAAAATTGAGAAATCAATGTAATCGTTGCTTGTAATTGTTCTCTCACCCATTGAAAACATCTGGTCATGGGCTGCTGAGAGAGACTGGGCCGTCACCCCTTTCCAGCCACTACGATTGATGAAGTGTGACTTGAAGCAAGCCTAGTTCGACTCAATGCCTAACCGGGTTAGAACCGTTTTAGCTGCAAGAGGCGGCAGCTGTGTGCAGATTTTGAACCCCATATACCCCCAAATTGCCTACAAATTTAATAATGTTTTCCTCCTACTATGCTGTATACGTACAATAAGTAAAGTTTTGTTATTTGCTTACCTTCCTGGTGTTGCAATTTTAATGGCCAGCAGTGTAGTTTCTAGAAAATCAATGGTCAGGCAAGGGGAGAGAGAGGAAATTTAAATTATTTTATAATATCGAGTCAGAAACACCGTTAATGTCCTAAGTAGTTGTTAAAAGGTTGTAAGTTGATCATTAATATCTAGCGGGCAACCGGCTACACTGTATTTTTTTATTCCAGTGTTTTGATACTTCATTGTCAATATTCCGTTATCATGGAAGCAGAAAGTGACAATGAAACGAAACAAATATATACTGTGCCTGATATTTTAAACCAAATTTTATCCTTTTTATCTTTGTCTTACTGACAGAAATTGGCGGCAACCAGTTTTAAATTTCTTATTCAGTATTAGAAAGATGGAAAAACTACTGGCTGCGCATATATTAAACTAAGACATTCTTTTGAAGGAAGTAACACGGTCTAATATTGCAATCATTTTCGTCATGGACTCATTTCCAAGTAAGATAAATTGGCTGATATCATTGGGGATTTTTAAAGTAAGTTAACAAAGTTTGATTTATTATTATTATTATTATTATTATTATTATTATTATTATTATTATTATTATTATTATCAGTATAGAAGAACAAATCTTCCAATAATTATGGAGACCTTTTTGAGATTGAGGCTCCAGACGACCGCCAAGTCCAACACAAAACTGCTCGATATCTGCGCTTGCTTACATTGTCTCAACACTTTGTAATTTTACTTGATATCTCTGATTATGAAGGTAATCTGCGTTTAACGAAACTGTATTGCAATAAGACACCAGAACACAGGATTTGCTCTTTCGTTTACCATCTGTGAGGAATACTTTCAACATTTAAACAGACTGTTGGACATCGTTAACCGAGGACGTCACTTCACCATCGGTTTTTATAATTTAAGTTACCAAACCATCTTCTAATGAAAAACTTACAGATCGTTGTTTAAAATTGTTTTAATCAATTTTTATATATTTTTCCATTTTCACTATAGAAAGGGTTTCAGTTTTTCTTTTCGTTGCTACCGTGTGCCGAGCCTCATCACGTGTTGTTTTTCATGCTGTTGGAGAGAATTTTCGACACCCAAGCCAGAGCTGAACCCTAAATTCATCACGTGACTTTCCATGTGTGACTGACTACCACAGCCTACAGTTACTGTGCCTCCATGTTCCTTAGAGATAGCTGACACCCTAGCCAAGCTGTTGCAAGATGCCAAGGACCTCATTCCCACATCAGAAGATAAAAGCCCTGGTGTTAGAGAACAAGAAGACTCTTCTGTAAAACCAATTGAACTTTAGCTTATTAGCATAATTTTACCCCATAAAGTTTATGGGCTGTTTTTTTGGTAACTGGTGGCGGCCATTTGCTTATTAAAAACATAGAACGTAAATGGTCGATGTGTGGGAGAAAAAGGGGGCCGAATGTTGGACATCGTTAAACCGATGACGTCACTTCACCATCGGTTTTTATAATTTAAGTTTCTTTCTTTGGTTTTGCTAAAGTGGCAATGTTTATTTTTCCCCCATCCGTCGACCAATTAGAATCAACCATGTCGTGTATAAATACTTGATTGTCTTTTCGCTCCACTTTTTGTTGCTGTACAAATCATCATGCTTCTCCTCCTCTGTATGTCTTACTTATTTACGTTGTTTGATGCTGTATCTCATCATCATTTTTTTGCCTGTGTGCTTACCGAAGAAAAGGCAGTGTCTTTTTTTTTACCTGCTGTCTGCTTTAGAAGTTTTCTTTTATATTCATAACAAGGCTTTTGCCATTATAGACACAGGTAATAAATGAACGAGACTACTAATAAATTTTCTTACCTGCGGTTTAAAAGTTTACCTCGCAGAAGCAACCTGAGCACCGCGGCCCTTACGCATCGAAAGTATCAAACGATGAGGAGTCACGTGTTTTAATCGGAAGTTATAGTCCACTATCTCTGCAGCTTATCGACTCTGATAACAGAATGATGATTTACCGCAACACCCGAGCATCATACATTCAAGTGAGAAAACAGTTACCTCTGATCTAGTGAAATTGAAACTTTCTCACTGTTCTACTTATATTTTTGTCGATTTCGCTTCCCAATCGCTCTTCAAAACATGCAAAATTCTTGAAAATTTTATTTACTCCAACACTGACTACATTAAAGGGCTGGTGTATTTCATGTAAAGGAAGGATACGTATAATAAACTTTTTAAGTGGTATTACCTTGGCACACTAAAATTCTAAAAACTATTATAAATCTATAATTAACTTTCCCTCTTTATTCTTCTTATAACTGGTACCCAACTAAATATAAGTATTGTAGATAATATGTACCAGTTAATGAACGCATTACTCCCATCCACTGCACTGTTTGACTGGATTTGATGCCGATCAAGCCCGACTGCTGCATTCATTTCAAGAATCCCCCTTCTGCCGTAACGATCCTCTCCGATCTATCGGATATCACATATCACGAACTTTTGATTTTGAAGCTCGAATTTTCGCATAAATGCACTGATAACTTCCACAATTCTGGTCCGATTGCACTGGAATTATTTTTATATGTATATCGCGACGGAACGAGCAATTTAAAGTTCATTTCTCGAAAATTGATTTACGCGGAGTGGTGGATGACGAACAAGTTTGTATTTCTTACTTTCCCCTACCTAACGGTGTATACCGTAAAATCCCGACTATAATACGCACCCGAGTATAATACGCATGCTTGATTTTGCGCGAAATTTTCGGAAAAATTAAAATTCGACTATAATACGCACCCATAACTTTTCAATATTTTATTTAAAAATTGCACAAATATTCATTATCAGAAATAAAATTTGTAATAAAAAGAAACGAAAACATTAAATTCAGTAGAAAAAACTTAATTTTTTATTCAAAACAAACGATACTGGCAAATTATCTGTCTTAATCACTTTCACTAGAATATAGCTCAACTATTGTTGTTGCGTCCATTTCGTAATTATTGATGTCGTCGTAATATATATCACCATCATCATCCTCATTTGATGGCAACTGTCCATCCTCCCATAATATGTCGTTCTCACTGCCGTCTCACGTTTAACAATTGATAATTTTACTGCTGTCATACAGGACGTGTTGAAGAAAATTCGAGGGGAATAAGTAAAATAAAATAACTTTTTGCAATTGCAACAACCGGGAACTATCACTATTTCAAGGGACCTGTTATTAAACGAACGCGTGTGCGATACGGACTGTGAGTTCCGTTCATTTAAAAGGAATACCTGCTTAGTAAACGAGTGGATGAATCACGGAGTGCAGATGCGCACGCACCCGTGTTGCGACAATGTCTTACAGCTGGTGTACGTTCGTTTATCCAATGTTTGAAACTACTTTTTTTTTGTACACGAGTATAATACGCACCCTCATTTTTGCGGACTAAAATGTGAAAAAAAGTGCGTATTATACTCGAGATTTTACGGTAGTTGGCTGATCCACTTCGTGTGGTTTTCGAATTTTCCCCATTTTCATGCCGTCCGATTTTCCACCCATTGCCGTTAGTAATTTTAAAGGCATATTCACGCCAAAAGTGGATATCTTACTGGGAGAGTACCCTCATCCCGAGATAAGCTACTGGCTTTTACTATGAACCTAAGCTCTTTTAACTATGTCTCCCTAACCGAATAGGGAAACCCCCGTGCGGGAGTTTACAGTAGGGTGTTATTGCTGTCGTTTTAAACATTTTCACTCTTTATACTTAAATCGGTCATAGCTTTTAGATTGTTTTTCATTTTGAAATTTTATTAGACTTTATTGGATTTTATAACTACATCTCAACGTGGGTTTTATTTCTCATTGTTTATGTTTTAGTTTTATGAGTACACTATAAGATTGGCGCAGCTTGTCCCTCGGTGAACACTGGGCCATAAAATCTCAGTCAACAAATCGCGTCAGAAGTATAAAAGTTATCGGTACATAATAGCCGTCTTTCTAAGGGCCTGTTCACATAGGAGTCCGTTGCGTTGCGTTAAGGAAAAGATGACGTTGAGACGAAAATAAACCAATCATAGGCGTTAAAAATTTCATTGCTAATCGTTTGGAGGCATATGATTGGTTTATTTTTGTCTCAACGTCATCTTTTCCTTAACGCAACGCAACGGACTCCTATGTGAACAGGCCCTTAATCTGTCTATGTAATACTAGTTTTAACCCATGCGTAAGTAAGGAAATTTATCATAATTGAAAAGTCATCCCAGCGTTTAAAAATATCAGTTATTTTAACCCAACGTTTCTTAGACTGAACTTTTCTGTATGTTTTCGAGAAAAAATATTTCAATCAGGAAAGTAAAACATCAGTTTTTACATATTACGCATAAAAAGGGCATTTTTAAGGAATTGTGATGAAGTCTTTTAAGAAAGGCGATTTTGAAAATTCCTGAAGCTAATTATTATATACTGTACAAGAATTTTATTTTTGATTAAATTTGATGATTTTGATTTTGTACAAGAATGGATTTTTGATTAGATTAAATCTTACAGCAATCGGAAAGTACCATGTTTTATAAAAAAATATGTTCAGTTTTGAAAATTTTTACGTAGCCCATTTCCCGAAGTTAACCAGCCAGTTTTTCGGTATGTATTTATAAAAAAGCTTTGCTTTTAGTTCAAAGAAAAACTTTTTATTCATGGAAAAAATCAAATATTCTTTTGATTTAAAAGCAAAATCAGAAAAAAAAAATATTCAGTTTTCCCTAATAGAGCTTAACCGTGCTTTTAGGTTTTGTTTTTCTAACTGCATTTAAAAGTTTATAAAGTTCACTGTCGAAGGAGTTCTTTCCAGAAATTTTTAAACCTCTTCGCCAAAAACCCATTCAAATATTTCAGAAACAACTGTGGGGTTGTCTCTCTTGAATATCTTCCATTCTTCGCTTCTGAAGACGTCGCTCTTATTCTTGACGAAATAATCTTTGAAGCACGCCTTCAATGCCTTTTCATGGTACAAGTCAGCCAGTGTCACAACATCGCAGACTGTCTTCACGCTCAAAGTCTCTTGTATCAATTGCGTGCACACCTTCCTGAGCTCCTCCAGCTCGTATCTATGGGCAATTTTATACACTTCACACGCGTTCTTGCTGTTCAACCCTTTCGGTATCCCACCATAAACGTAAAAGAGGACGACTTGGAATGCTTCTTTAGTCGCATCCGGTATATTCACCTCGCCGGTGTGACTTTCTGTCATATCGATGCCGAACATGCGGTCGAATACTGCAGACCGTGATTCCAGGATCATCTTGTGGGCCGGTATTTCCCCATCCTTCAGCTTGAATGTGACGTCAGACTTTTCCCCAGAAGACAGGAGATTACCCAAGCTGAGACTCATGCTAAATAATCGTCTGAACAGGGAACCTCAGATAAAAAGAAAACACTATAAATTTATTATTGTAAAATAGATCAACATTAATGTAGGTAAATGTAAGAAATTGATAAGAAAAAAACCTCATTTGTGAATAAAACTTCATACCACTCATTCTTGAGAACACTTTATCACTAGCTTTCACTCGCTTGAAATTTCCCACAGACTTTGTCGGATGTTTTTTACAAGACTTTAAAATTTGGAATTCTGGAATTCTTGAAGCTAACACATTCAATACGAAAAGATCTTTATTTTATAAATTCAAACCCTATTGAAGTCTAATTTTTTTTCTAATTTTCTACAGGTTGTGGTTATTTACAAACAAGTTCAGATATGTTTCCACAGTCCATACTTCCACTACTTATTTTCTGAAAGGTCGGAAACAACAAGCATAAATTTAATTGTTAATCACAATTGGATTGTGAGTGAGCTTTCCCTAGTCCGGTTCAAGATTACTTGAATTTCTATTTCGTTCGCTGTTTGATAACAGCGAGAGAGTTTGACACATGCCAACGGGGAGTGCAGTCGCATTGCTTGGAGCGCGTGTTAGGACTTACACGTGGACGGAGTGCATACGCGGTTTCGTGCCATTGCTTTTTCATTCGCATTCTCATCTATTTTGTATGCCTTCACACCTAGGGGCTGGATTTCCCTCAACAGTGAGCGATTTTCCATCAGATAACTTAAATACGAATTTGGATACTATGAATTAGGGATGCGACATCGATGTCGATGTTTTCAAAGCATCAATGTTCTAAACATAAATTTATTGAAGCCGGTGTTTTTTTAACATCGATTTTTTGTGCTCGATGTTTTACGTTGTCTCGATGCTTTTTTTAATGAAAAAGTTCCATAATAAAAAAATTTACCACGTAGCATAATTTTCACACTCAGTAAATGTAAGTCTGAATTCTATAAAGGACAAATACAAAAGGGGGAACGATTCCTTAGCAAACAGACAAATGGCAATCAACAACCAATGAACCAATCAGAGCGCTTGGAATGTTCCTGACACTCCAGAACCTTCCATCGGGTTTTATTTTATAAATTCTATATACACGAGAGCAGCCATTTAAGTTTTTGTTTTGTTCTGATTTTATATAAGTTGACGTTAATGTTATTAGTAAGATGCCTCCCAAAAGTACCGTTTGGAAATATTTTTGCAAAACCTCAGACAAATTGGCGAAATGTAGTATTTGCCTTAAGTCCCTCAAAACTTCTGGCAATACCACTAATTTATCTGGACATTTGAAGGCAAAACATGGCGATATTTACATCGAGAATTTTGAGTCATCAATGTAGCCCAAAGCAAAAGCAACCAAGTTTTTGTCATTTGTGTCAGCCCAATCAGAGAGTAAAATTAAATCACCCCCTCCCCCCACGACTAACTGAAGTAACATTAATGTTAGAGGTTACTAAACCAGTTTTAAAAATTGGATGTTCTAATACATCGATGTTTAAAAGCATCGATGGTTTTGGGGAGATGTTTCATTAGCATCGATGTTTTAATATTGAATATCGATGTTTCAAAACATCGATGTTTTGTTATCGATGTCGCATCCCTACTAGTAATATGGATCAAGAACTACAAATAGTACTGGTGTCGATCACGACAACGAGAACCATACGCTGCGGTGCAGACTGGAATCTTTTATGAACTATTTCGACGTGAACTAGGATCCGGAGTGGGAATTCTACGTGCTAACCAAGAACTTTCGGCAATTCCTTTCAAAAGTGTTGCACCAGGCGGTAGATGGCGACATCATCTGCTTTTGATAGTAGCTTCAGGAGCTTCAGGAAGAGTAGTGGTAACTACAGTACATGGGCCGGGCCCTCCACTGTAGGATGATATAGCAATGCATAAAACTTCAGTTATCAATAAAAAACGAAAGTAGGAAGGAAAATCGAAAGTGGGGAAAACAAAACGCTTCGGTAGTACAAGTAAAGCTAAGCTTTTGATAGTATTGATAGAGTACTCTCTAATAAGTCTATTGATATTTATGATTTTGCCGTAATTGGTTTTTTGTGATGTATGTTAGAGCCTATATCATACCAATTAACGAATTCTTTAAGTAAATTTAATGTCGAAATTAAAGTTGTTGTTGAAGAGGTTAAATTTAATGCCAAAAAAGCATGTACGCGTTTCAGGACTGCTGAGACTGATTTTCTCGTCTCGCAGAGCAAATTCGCTGTTCTCAGCCAAAATAATGAAATCGAGGGTTAAAATATTGAGGAAAACAACATGGAAACGCAGACTCCTGCCACTCCTGTTGTAAACAAAAAAAATATATCGCATATTCTATGAATCAGTGTCAAATTATAAAAACTTGCTAAACTAAATTAAACAACTAGTTCCTTCAGCCGAGCTAGAAATGGCAGGCAGCCTTATTCATCTAGTATTTAGAGACTTGATAATTATAGAACAATTCAAAAATTCCTCACGGAACAAAACATCCCACTTAGATCTGTTGATCCGAGGTTGGAGAGGCCAAGAAAAACCTTAATCAAAGGATTACCTGCCACTACAGAGAGGCAAGACATAGCCGATGCTTTAACCGAACTTGGTAATGAACCCATAAAAATAGCTTATCTAACAAATAAAAAACAAATGCTCCTTTGCCGCTTTTTATGGCGAGCCTTAGGCCGTCACCGAACTTATATAATCTAATCAAGCTAAATACAATAAATCACTTAAAGGTAAAAATTTCTTCATTTGTTAACTCAAGATTCTCTCAGTGTTACAACTATCAAAAATAGGGATATTCTAGTACTACATGCAAACTAACACCTAAATGTCTTCTCTACAGTTGTAGTCATCAGGCTAAAATCTGCCCCTTCAGGGGGAATCCCGAAAAATGTATTTGTGCCAATTGTGGCGGAAACCACACCGCAAATTATACAGGCTGCTCTAGGCACCCTTCGAATTTAGAAATTACAAGCAACGCTAAGAAAATCCTAAATTTACAAAGGAAAAGCCAAAACGAACTTTTATTCTGGTCCCAGTTCCTACTACTTCAGCATGGGCTGATAGAACAAACCCTAAAGAAATTAATGTAACAATTGAATCAGTAAACAATGTAACTCGGGAAGTATATTCAACGGAAACTGAAATAAATACAAATGTTAGATCTGCACATAAATCGAAAATAAGTTTGGATAAGCCCATCTCAAAAAATAATTTAAATATAGAAAATCCAAAACAGAAAAATCAAACGAAAAACTCAAAAGTAATAACAATAGCTGTCTCTCCGCAGAAATTTTCAAAACAATTGAATTTACGCAGGAATATTCCATTTCTAACATAATCAAACTGTTAAAAGAACTAGCCGAAGTGTTCTGCGAGCCGTTAGACCCAATTTCTAAAATTATGGCACTATTCGATAAGATTAATAACTATTTTTTTCCCAGAGGTTCATGGCTAGTCGATTCCCGTCTAAAAACACCCTCCGCATACTATTTTGGAACGCAAATGGGCTAGGCAGGCGTATTACAGAGCTTAGAGAATATTTGGAAGAATCTGACATAGATATCATGTTAATACAAGAAACTAAACTCAGTGACAATAGGTTCAATATTAATAATTAGAAACTGTATAGACCCGACAGGGCCAACCCTCTATCCCATAGGAGACAAGGGGGTATTGTCATCTATGTAAATAATAACGTTAATCATTATCCGGCCACCGATCTTGTCACTCAGAATTTAGAGTCAGCTTCTGTAATGGTTTCTCTGAGAGAGAATGTCATCTACCCCTGATATTCAGCCAAATATTTTCTTATCATTCCAATTGTATCATCGCTGGGGATCTTAACGCTCATAACAGAGCCTAGAACTGTAAGTATAACAACGCATAAGGTAAAGAACTTCTTTCATACATTACCAATAATACTAATGTTACGCTAGCACATCCCGCCACACCAACCCATTTTTCTTCTGGCTCCCCTCCTACTATTGACTTAGCACTTATTAAAAATATTAACTATAATTACGAAGTTGAAGTCTTGGACCTTTTCGACTCGGATCATTTTCTCGTCTTATTAACTTTAAATCTTAATGTAAATCTTGATATGTCTGGTCCCTTTTACTTCACCAATTGGAGACAGTTTCAGGATCACTGTGCCTTCTCGAAATTTTGGTACCTCTCCCCCCCCCCCATTCGTACAAATATAGATCGTGCTGTTCAAAATTTAACTGATACTATCAACCAAGCAATCAAAAACTCTTCTCGTAGTGTTTGTAAATCCAAATTACACAGTCTTCCGGCCAAAATTATAAAACTCGTTTAAAAAACGAAATACAGCACGAAAATTCTTCCAAATTCACCGAGATGTAAACAGCAGGCAAAACTATCACTGTCTCCGGGCCCAGGTCAGGAGGGAAATTCATAAATTCAGGGAAGAAAGCTGGTCGAACTTTATATTATCTAACCTTAACACTCAAGATAACTCCATATGGAAATTTCAGAAAACCCTAAAAAAACATATCAAACTTCCCTCCAATATGCTTCCTCCTGTTCTTTCTGATCTCGTTAAGAGTGTTGAAAGTCTTGCTGTCTTGCGAAATTTTGTTTGTAATTTAAATTTTTTATTTTTCTTGTTTTGTGTTTTTCACTTACTTCTGTAATCCTCATGTTATACCTTGTGGTGCATGAGGATATTTCAAATGAAACAAAATAAATATATATATATATATGGTATCAACGGCGTAGCATCGATAACACATCTAAAGCAAATGCTCTTTTAGACTCATACGAAATTCAATTCTCCCCAAAGACTGACTTTGGGGAGAATGAGACGAGTCAAAGAAGACAAGGATCATAATCGTATTGTTCGCCGTACAGTCAAAAATTTCTTGTCTTCTACCCCTGCCGTCATTATTCCAAATCCCCCCCCCCCAGAAATAATAGAAATTATCATAAATCTCCCCAATAAAAAAGCACCAGGTCTAGACAATATAACGAACCAATCAATCAAAAACTTCACTCCTAATATTTTAATTTACTTCACTGCAGTAGTGAACTCAATTCTAAAACATAATTATTAACCTAAATTTGGAAACTGCCATAGTATGCCCCATTCCCAAACCTGCTTCACATTTAACTTTCCCAGAAAATTATCACCCAATAAATTTACTGCGCTCCCTATCTAAGGTAGCCGAGCGTATAATTCTCAAAAGACTGAGTGACAACTTTTACAATACCAACATTCTAATATCCGAGCATATCAGTTTTCGCCCTAATCACAACGCAACACACCAGCTGCTTCACGTCGCGGAGTTTTCGTCAAGTGTACTCCAAGACCGATGACCAACTGGTGCCACATTTTTAGACTTCTCAAAAGCATTCGACAAAATTACACATAAACGACTAATCTTTAAACTAATAAAACTTAACGTCCCTGACAAACTATTCCCCTCATTCACAATTATTTATGTAATAGAACTTTCATCGTAAGCGTTAACAATAATTTCTTAAATCACAAACCCATCACGGCAAGCGTATTGCAAGGTTTTATATTAGGACCTATGCTATTTAACATATACACTGATGATCTCCCACATAGCCCCTACACCACAATAGCCCTTTACGCGGACGACACAGCAATTTTTGCCACAGCACACCACCCAAATTTAATAGCTAGCTAGCTACATACAATCCCACATAGATAAACTAGAAGACTATTTTATTAAATGGAAAATACAAGTAAACACAGGCAAATGCCATGCTACATACTTTTCCAACACTTATAAAAGTCCTCCACGACTTTATATTTACGACTCGGCTATCAACGGAGAGAACTCAGTAAAATATCTGGGTCTCACCCTCGACAAGTGGCTTACCTGGAAACCCCACATTAATTATATCAAAACTAAAATGAAACAAAAAGTCGAAATGCTACACTTATTCTTTAGACCCCAACCTAAACAATAGAAACAAGATACTGTTCTATAAGTCAATAATTCTTCCAATTGCTCTGTGTAGCGCCAGTCTGGTCATTCGCCGCAAAACTATCATCAAAATCGTAGAAACGTGCCAAAATAGTATCCTGGGGAGAATTAGAAAGGCTCACAGATTCCTCTCTAATGAGGTCATTAGACGAGATTTCGGCATCCATACAATTTGCAGGGATGCTCAGCAGCCCTCTAAAAATTACTATAACAACCTAAATTCTATTAATAATGAAATCGTCGCAGAGCTCCCCGATTATGATTTCAGGGACCCTTCTTATAGGAAGAGACCCAGGGCAGTTCCTGCTCCGGAATAATCTCTCTTTTTAATAATTTTTTATTTATGCTTACTTTGCTTTCATATGTTAAACTCTATCCCTTTCTTTTTTCCTTTCCCCTCTTTGTGTTTTGTACATTTATTTATATAAAATTCCTGGCACGGTGACAACGTGCTGGGCTTGTGCTTGACACAGTTGGGGTTCAAACACCGACTGTGTCAAGCACTCCAAAATAAAAACAGTAAATATATATTTAAAAAATATAAATAAAAATTTTAAAACAAATTTAAAATTTGTAACCAAAAAAATTTATTTAAATCTTTTTTTTAAATTTTTCAATGATTTTCAATATTTATGTACCACTAGTGTACTCGTCCTATCTTTCCCTCCAACTTTCCTCTTACCCTATCACTAAACTTTCTACTATTTTTATTTCATATATTTGCGTAATTTTTCTTTATAATTTGTAACTTATTTTACGAGCACCCGTACCAATACTTATCGAATGTAATACTGGAGGTTCGGCATCACGCCCAGGTACTCCGAGAAGAAGTTCCCGCTGGGGAGGCATAGCAGAAAGGGATATTGATGAGTCAATAAGTGAAAAACTTGTTTCACGCAGTTGTGCAAACTTGCAGAAAAATAATTTTTAGGATTTTCGAGACGTGTGTAGTCAAAGTTTCAAGAGTTGTATATTTTCGATGTGTACTTACTCTTGGGTCTCCTCATTGGTAGTAATGCTTGTCCACCTACATTACGCTCTCATAGTAAAGTAACCAATGGAATCACGGTGTGCATGGACGAATGTGGGACAAAATGCCTGATGCATTGGAAAACAAAATAGATGCTCATTTGTTAAATCATTCGAAACGTCTAATATCAAATTAAGAGGACCGAATATTTTTCTTTTTAGTTAAGATGCTAAGAGAAATCTCCAATTTCACTCACCTTCCGAAGGACGTTTATCCTTGCTCTTCAAGCTGTAGCAGATGGTCAGGACGTCCGACGGAGCCAGGTCTGTCCTCCGGTCCCGCAGATCGGACATCGTCAGATATTTAGCCACACCCCATGATGAATTTTGAGAAAAGGTTGCACTGTTTGTTACAACTTTCTCATTCTCGCCACTTGCTTCCTTTATACCAAACGTGCAGCGTACTTCCTTCGGCGAATAGCAGTTTATTATGCCGAGGTACACCCCGATCCATTCGTTGTCCTCGAGATCAATTACCCACCTCCAGCAAGAATCCAAATAAAGGAATCTCGGACTGCTGTACAATTGGCCCTTTCCTTGCGGTAGAGACAGGAAGTTCGAAATCCGCCACTCGCCCTTTACCAAGCCAGGTTGTTCCAAAAGTTCTCCAATCTCTTCTGCCATAGTATGTTCTGTTTATTTCTGGTTTCAAAACTGAATTCAAGATGATATACCGAAGGCTTTGCTGGACCGACAGTACGGTTCGGAAGGAGAAGGATATCTAAAGAATGTGTTAAGAAAAACATTGATATAATGTCGGGAAATAATTTTATGTTCGACATTCTCTGAATATTTTTATGCATACACTGTGACGTCTACGGAGGCTAACGAAAACTTTTATAATCTGTATGTACAGGTATACCTCCTACAGCACGGCATCTTACAACACGGTTTCCTTTAACACAATAGGATAAATTGCGGGAACCCTCGTATAACACTGCAGCCTGTAACATGGTTTCGCTCTAACACGATAAATAAATTGCGAAACCCTTTCTTGAATGCCGATCCTTCTGCTGAAAGAAGCCGAAAATTCCAAAGGGAGCTGCAAAATTATTTATCTCCATACCGTGATATCTACAGTGACCTTGTAAGAACCAGCAAACAAACCAAAAGTACAGAATTTTTAAAGGATAGAAGGTGCAAAAAATCTAAATGAAGAAAAATGTTCTGAAAGTGAAGGTGATATCGTTCAACCGAAAAAAGTCCTCGTTTGATTGTACTGAGCAGTGAGGAGGAAGAAATTTATTAAGGTTGAAAAAAATTAAGGTTGAAATTAAGGAAAACATTTTTTTTTCTTTTCGTTTTGTGTTATACATACATTTATATTTTTAATAAAAATTAAGTTGCTTATAAGGAATTTTTAAAAAAAGCTTGTTTTTAATAAGTTTCAAGACCTGCTCTCTATGATCCATTTTGCGATTTATCCGTGCATCGGTTAAAAGTGTACAGATAAAATGCCATGTATCATGTAAGCAACATCCATCTCGTGTAGTCTTCCCTTTTTTATAACTTTAGGTCTGAAATGTCCACTTCCGTATGAACCTGCTGACCTATCTTTTCGCATGAACGTGCGACTTTAAAAGATAAGACTCATTTAATAACAAATTAACACTTTATTAGGATAACGTTAGAACATGACAGCTCTGATTCGCGATCTTACTACATCTGCCGTCTTTTACATTTGCAGCGCTCACAGCGCCATCTCTTGGCGACCAAAATAGCTTAACACTTGCATTCTACTCTTCCTTAGACTGCTCATGATGTGATATTTAAATTGGAGTATTGAACTACTGTAGTACATTCCGTTGATATATTCACCATTTTTATGTTATATCTGTGCTTGCTGGGCAAAGGGTGTTAAGTCCAAAATGGACAAAAATGAGTTATCAAACCAGACATACTTGAAAAATCAAGGGCTATTGCAGGGCACAGAAAGCTAAGTCCAATTCCACTCCTAAAAATTTTTATTCATCAGGGAAAATTTGGGATATGTGAAACAAAACACAAACATGTTAGTGTTACAGGGGTTATGTACCAATCAGGGACTTAACACTCTTTACTCAACAAAAATAAAATTGGAAAAATTTACTTTAAAAAAATTAAAAATTAAACTTAAAAAACTGACTTTACAAACGCCGTTTTCTTTTCAATTCCATTTCTCTCAAAACTACGATTTTGGACTTGACATTCTTTACACAGCAAACACGGTGTAACGAGGAATTCGTTCCGGAAATAATTAATTTGGTTGGGCTCGTAACGCACGTTAAATTAATACAAAATCTCTAATTCTAAATAGTTGTTCCTTAAAATAAAATAGTGTAATTTCTATACCGTTCCCTCGACGTGTGTGTTCTTGAGAATTTAGCCGTTGCCCATTTCTATTAAACCGTAAAAGATTCAACCGTAATTTGCTTAGCCAGGTGTTAGTCTCAGGATTCCCTTGTTAAGTTTGACTAAAATGCACTTTTTATGGCTGGTAATTGCAGGGTGTGTCATGTGAACATTCAACTAGCTTTTGTCCACGCATGCCGTGTTACGTTTGCTCCCTAAATTGGACCATAAAATCAGTTTTAAGTTAGAGATAAAAGTGTGTCCTCTCGTATCCCTTTGTCCGAAAGATTTGTTCCCACGAATGTACTTGGCGTCAGCTTGGCGTAAAAGCACTCTCCGAGTAGGTCTTTCTCCCCTGGTTGGACCAATCGGGCAGAGGCGCTATTTTAACAATATCGGGGCTAAACCATCCACGGGCCTCAGTTTCGCGGCGCACTAAGTTTTTTCTCCTCTTGGCGAGGTTTCGGTAGGGCCGGGTTTCTTTTGTTGGCCATTAAGCGCTCGCGTTGTTGTTACGGAAATATTGCGTACGCCGTGCACGTATGTCCGTTATTTTGTTCAACTGGCGCATTTCTAGCTATAGTAACCCTCGTTTCCGCGTTTTTGCAGGCCTGTCCAGTGATGAAAAGAAATAGTAGTGAGATATATTTTACTAAGAGAGAAGTTTTTAGCTTTAAAAATTGTATACGTTTAAGCACCCCTTCAGTTCTTGGCCCTGGCCTCGCCTGTATTGGGGAGCTATTTTTATCATGCCATGTTAACGTATATAACCGTCTGACTTTAATATGGAATAAAATCCCTTTTTGCTAAAATTTTTTTGTCTACCAAGTTGTTTCCTTTACGCTTACCCTAGATGATTTGAATTCTGGGTCTGAAGCTTCTGGGTTATTGTTCAGCTCATTCCACTATCATCATGTATCGATTCGGCCGTAAGTGAGTGTTTTTATTTCAACCGAAGTTCTGAAGAACCATCGGATTCTTCATATTCTTCCGAAACCTTCTTTTGGTCCCGAACTCCTCCAATTTATCTTCGGGACACTTCAAGAATTCTACAATTTAGATTTGATGTCTCAACTGCTATAAGACTGGTTGGTATCCTCTTCGTCATCTCTCAATAGAGACTTGTACCATCAATCGCCTCCATTATTCTATTAGATAGACTGATCCCGCTTCAACATCGTTTCTTCAAAATAGACTGGTTCCTTTTCTCCTTTAAGATTGATTCTTCAATGAAGACTCTTCCATTCCTCACCACCATTATATTTTCCACGTAACAGACTGATCCCGTTTTTCATTCCCCATCACAGATATCTTTAAGACTTTCAGCTTCCACTTAGACTGTATCCGTCCCTTCATTTCCCCTTTACAGAGGAGACTGTTTTCACCCCATAATCATCATTAGCCTCTAATCTTCTACATCACAGATATTAATATTCATTTAACAGCACAGATAAATCTACATTCAACAGCACACGCGGTTATTAAGTTTATTACGCGACTATATACAAAAATAAAATCGAACAGTGACTCTCAAACATTTATATTCTGATTACTGCGTTCAGGACTTGAAGAGGCTGTCGCAGTCTCTTCAAGTCCTGAACGCTTACTATCAATCTAGATAACCTTGTCTCGCCTCTTCTAGTATTTATGGCTATACTTTACACAGATTTCAGCATATTGGTTGCTATTATTATTTGACGATTCGTATAAAATAAAGCGTCGTCTTAACTCTCCACAAAGGGCAATACATTACTTTTTCCAACGAAAAAAGTAAAAACATCTAGATATTTTGTTTTTATTTGAATGAGAACCTGCACCGAAAATTAACCTCTGAGTAATTCATTATGTACAGCATGGGATTTTGGATTATACGTGTTACCTGACTGTCCGAGTGAACCTGGTCCATTAAATTTAGCACGGATAACCACAGTAACAACAAAAAAGGTTGATTAGACATTTTTGGAATGATTTGAATTCAAAATAAAGAAAAAAAACTTTTCTTTCAAATTACATACTTGTTAACATATTGCGATATATAACATAAATTGACAACTGATGCATTATATATTGTCACTATATAGAGAAAATAGCTCAATTCTACCCAGACTTGGGTGTATATAATTTGAAGTGGCCCTCTAAATGAATTTGATGCAAACACAGTTTATACATGAAACAATGTTTATTGAATTCGTTGTACATATAGAATTTGCTTTTACAGCAATAAGCATACGTACTACTTGTACGGAATATATATATTAACATTCAATAGAAATACACATTGCCAATACTCACAAACCAGCAGAGAGTCAAACCAGCAGTACTGCCACGTAAACTTTGGGCCGGCTAAGCACTAGCTTCGGTTAACACCTGGAGCTGCTTTCCTCGTAGCTCCCTATCGCTTATCTATCAACTTTAACAACCTTTTTCAACCATAACAACCTTCTTTATTAATGACGCTGCATGGTATTTATACTAAGCGCGTATGCCGAAATTAGCATATCTGAAGCAGCTTCTTTAATTCATTCACTCAAAAGTTCGATTCTTGTGAATCGAATCTTGTGTATACCTTACAACTACTTTAAAATCTCACGCGTAAGGAGAATAGCATTTTATGAAAGATTATAATCTGATTTTACAATGATAAATATACGTGATCCAATAATTAAAAACGATGAGATCACAGAATCAATATTATAAATACAAAAACAGCAGAAAATTAAAGTAAAATTTATCACGTACTGCTTCGAACCTACACAACACTAACCAGATAAGCGAAAAAGATACAACTGATTCCTATTTGAGTCTCTGATTTAAATCAAAGATTCCCTTATTCAAAGAACAATCGAAACCTTGCATCAAATGTGAAAAATGATTTAAACCTGTACTGATAATCTTAAATACGATGTCAGGCTTATTTTTTCACACTTTGATTCTTAAATCATAAACCCCCAATCAATGTTTATAATTCTTTTCTTTCATCTAGAAACACAAAGAGCGAAAGAGCTCACAACGGAAAGTCTCACGAAACTAAACTCGATTCGGCAGTACTTTACCAGGTATACTGGATAAATGTTTCTCGTTAATAACCATACATCCGTTTGAGAGCAGTTCTTTAGGAGCCAGCACAAGCTGCAACTTTATCCTGTTTGGATACTGTCAAACTGATTTCATTATTACATTACCACGAATACTTGTTAGATGGATCCGACTTCCTTATGACTATCCCCGGACCAATATGTGTCGCCGGACTACAGTTTAAGGACCACTGGACTAGAACTGGGAATGAGCGTGGTAGTCACAGTATTAAACGCTGGCTGGACGCCGACTGGAAGAATCTTTCACAAGACCCTTGCAAAAACTCCGGAGAGTATGCCATAAATAGTCAGTATCGATGAAATGTTTCACAAAAACCTTGCAATTCCCAGCATACGCCATCCTAGGAGGCCAAACACTGTGAGGAGAGTGCTTGATGAGGAGAAAAAACCGCATTTATTGGCGATCGGACAGATTAAAGAAATGACTCTGTGCGAAAGTCGATATATAAATCTAAACTGCGCCGCTATTTCCCGAACTAACTTAGTATCTTTCAATAATATAACTTTAAAACGATTACTTGAGAATAACGTTGTCCGTCAATATAGTTTCATTGCAAATGAAGCATATAATCTTTGATAAAAAATGCGATCCTTCAGTTTTCCATTGTTATTGGTAAACATATAATCCTACTCTACGAGTTTATAATCAATTTTAGTTTTCTCCATACGAGTTTCAAAAGCAACATACTCTTATATAAATTGATTTATCTCTCTCTCAACTTAATTTAAGAAAATATAATTACTCCCTCTTAATTTCAGAATCGTAGCTGATTCGTTGATTAAACAGGCGCTTTGTATTTCACGCTGAGAAGCTTTGAACTGGAAGTCTGAAGCTCTTCTAATTCGCTCATTCATTATAAGGAAGGATATTTTAAATATAACAAAATAAGATCTGAAACTTTTCTTTACCTGAGCTTTTCAGTCCATCTCGTACAAAACAGCTTCCTATGGGAGTGCTGCGAATGTCTTACAAATGTAAAGATGTGTGCATAATCGCATGTTGTTCGCGGATGCACTACTCCACTATCATTGTGGCTTATCGTCCCTGATGATAGATTAGGCACGCCGCATCACCAGATGGGGGATAATCTATTGTGCATATTGAAATTGAAACAATACTCTTTTTATCGAATTCGTGGAAATTATCTGTGGTCTGCAATACTTTCTTATCCAGTTTGATTCCTAGTATTTTCATGTTCGGGCAAAATTTCTGTATATTTTTACACTTGTTTGAAGTAACATTCATGAAGTAATTTGAGCTCATACGTTTTTAGAGTAGGGCATTTCCACTCGCGATTCCTTTTCACTCGAGAAAGTTTTACACGACCCCGGGTATATACATACGTATGTACATAAAATAAATATACAAATAAAACAATAACTGATAATAGATCAAAGAAATTTAATTTCAAACACTTCTTTTATATACACTGCTGGCCACTGTAAATGCAACACCCTGAAGGAAACATGCAAATAACATGAAATTTACAACATGCATTAGCGGAGGTGAGATATGCAAATGATTAGAACTTCAGCGCAGACGCACATCACGCGCGCCTGTGGCGCCACTTCAAAGCGCTATTTAAGGCTTGGAGATTTCAACGATTTCAAGTTCGGCAATTGTGTTTTTCTTGTGGTTTTTTCAAAAAAACGATCAATTATGCCTCGTCGAAAACAGCGATCATCTTTTGATCAAGTATCCGAGTTCGACAGAGGAAGGATAGTGGCCTACCGAGATTGTGGATTATCTTTCAGGGAAATCGGTAGTTGTGTTGGACGAAACCAAACAATTGTAATGCGGATATGTGATCGTTGGATGCAGGAGGGTACGACGGACCGGCGTGTCGATCGCATCCACCTCAGCGCACTACTTCACTTGATGACAGGCAAATTGTGCGCATGCCAGTGACGGATCGCTCAGTCACATCACGAACCATAGCACAGCACATGCAGTCTGTAACGCATCATCCAGTGTCTGCGCGTACCATTCGACGCCGTTTACAGCAGAGTGGTCTTTCCGCAAGTCGTCCATTGCTTTGTCTACCCTTGACGCAGAACCACAGACGTCTCCGCCGCCAATGGTGCGATGACAGAAGGATGTGGACGGCAGAATGGAATGAAATTGTCTTTACTGACGAGTCACGCTTCTGTCTGCAATACCACGATGGTCCTATTCGAGTCTGGAGACACCGTGAAGAGAGGATGCTGAACAGCTGCGTTATGCACCGCCACACTGGTCCTGCACCGGGTATTATGGTATGGGGCGGTATTGGATATCACTCTCGCACACCTCTAGTACGCGTTGCCGGTACTTTAAACAGCCAGCGCTACATCTCCGAGGTGTTGGAGCCAGCTGTCCTTCCTTACCTTCAGGGCTTGCCCACAGCCATATTTCAACAGGATAATGCGCGACCACACGTGGCACGCATTGTCCAACGGTTCTTCGTCAATCGCCAGATTGAATTGCTTCCCTGGCCGCCTCGCTCTCCGGATCTTTCGCCGATAGAAAACATGTGGTCCATGGTTGCTCTACGATTGACCCAGATTCCATCCCCAGCTGCCACAGCAGATCAACTTTGGCAACCTGTGGAATCTGCTTGGTCTGCTGTACCCCAAGAACTCATCCAAAGTCTCTTTGAATCAATGCCGAGGCGTGTGGCAGCGGTGATCTCCAACAATGGCGGCTACTCTGGCTACTGATTTTGGCAGGAACCACACTTCACAGAAGTCTATAAATTTAATCATTTGATACTTGGTCAACATGTTATCTACAAAATAAATTTTGTTGTGATATCTCTTGTCTTTCTTGGTGTTGCAATTTGGGTGGCCAGCAGTGTACTTTATTAAAACAAAGCAAAATTGCATACCGATGACAGAGAGGTACTTGTTTATTTTTCCATAAAATGTTCAATCTTGGCTGAATACTTCCTACCGCAGGATGCAGGACATCTTCAACATTTTTCAGAGTTGATCGGTATGTAGATTTTACAGATCATCAATAATGAAAACATGGCTTCGAATGAACATGTAATACAAAATAGCAGAACTGTGCTAGGGGCCATTTCAGAAATTGTACGAAATCCTGCACTATTCCAGAGCCATAATTCTTTTAACGATTTCTTGTGAAACTCTTGTCTAAAAATCCGTGTTGTTTCATAAGTCTTCGTGCGACTTTAATGGCAAATGACTGACATTTTTCCTTTCAATGGTGTAGGGCAGGGATGGCCAACTAGGGACTCGGCTGGACTTTTTAACCGGTCCTCGGCCCTAAAGCAATTAAAAAAATATTGTTATATGTAATACGAAATACTTCCCACACTTGATCCATGTTAGGCGGCAATTGTGTGCGAAAGCACCTCTTCCAACATAAATATACTAAGTTCGTGGAAAGATGAAAGCTTACAGATAAAAATTTATCTCACCTCCTTCGGGTTTTGTCATCTGAAATCGACGCTAATTTTACTGCCGTTGCTGCATCACGTGCCAATCCGTGATTCCCAACCTATGTCAGGTAACGACTTCAGTCGTTCTCAGTGTATTGTGTGTCATCGTCAAGGTATCTTTGCTCTACTGAGCGCTCTTGATCAAATTGGTTTCTTCTGCTATGAAGTAACGAATTTTTCTAACGTCGGTGTAAGCCAGGACAGATCCAGGCGTCAATTGAGCGGCTCTTCCAAATTCTGATGCCTTTTGGCAATTGTTTCAATCGAAATCCCTCTACATGTAAACTTATTTATATCCGTTCAAAGTTTAAAGCGGAGCTTGATCGCCGCTAGGTACTTCGTAAGCCAAATTACCTTGACCTTGACCTTGCGAGCATATCATTCTACTTCCGTTATTAAGAAAACCGATTTTATGTTTTGCTTTGTAATATGAACATCTTTTTGTAAATCAGTCTTTCATTTTGTAAAGAAAACGAATTTTGTTTCTTTTCTGAAAAAAAGGCTTTATTTTCCAAAAATCGAATATATTTTTATTATATGTACAAGGATTTTTAAAAAGTGCGTTTCAAAACTGTTACATTGAAGTTATTAATTTCAAAAATATTTGATTTTACAAAGTTTGTTTTGTAATTTTCGCATTTTTTTAAAAATTTATATACATTTTGATATCGCCAAAATACATTTTTAACGGAAGGCACGCCGCCCCCCCCCCAACTTAACCTGAAATAAATTAGAACGTTAATAGAAGTTCAGTTAAAATCGGAAAATTGTAGAAGACTTTTAAGAAAGTTGGTTTTTTCCACTTTTTAAAACTGTGAAACTGGAGATTCCGAATATGCCTTAAGCCTAAACATTGTTTTTAAAACAATGATATGACCCATAACAAAAATTCGATGCTATATTTTTTTTTTCATTTTATTTATATTATATTTATTTTTTCTCATTGTATAACTTTTGAATACTACTCATGTCGTGGCCGACTGTTGTGTGTGTGTGTTAAGAGATGCTCTTTATCATTTTTCACATACATTTAATTACAGTCTACGTTACATCTATTTACAACATACTACTCGCAAGATACATAGTTACAGACTCAAACGAAACTTTTCTCCTCGCATTCCGCGTACTCTCTCGGTCACAGTCAAACTGTCCATGGACGTTAACAGTTAGAGTTAATACACTACAACTCAAACATCAATTCTATTGTTATTTAATTTTTAAAAATCATAATATTTCATATTTTAAGGAACGTCTGGAAATCAGTGCGCTTAGGAGGGCACAAACTGAATTCAATTCATGCCCACCCGCCCCCTACCCCCAAAAAAAGTTAGAAGCACGCTACGACTATGCCCCGGATTGTTTTGAGTTGGCCACTCCTAGTCTAGAGTAATGCAATAGGGTTTTCATAATGTTAATATAGCTTATATTTTCATGGTTTATTACGTAATCACTTTTTTAAGAGTCATTCATATTTGTGCCCGTGATTATGAAAGTGGCTTAAGTCAAGAATCTAAAAAAAATAATTTTATCAGTTATTTCATATTGCATTCTTTTATATTACCGTAATCTGAAGCAATCTTTGAAAAATAGTAAAAATTCAACTGTTAGATTGAGTTGGTTGTTGCGTTGGTCATTACACAGAATTCAGTTCGTTTTCAAACTCAAACCTACAAATATCTCGAAAAGAAAAATATATGATTTAGACCACTTTCATAATCACCGAAACATTTATCAAAAGAAATGAATGCTCTAGATTTAAATTTTAACCCTTTTATGAGCCCCATAAAGGAAGTATTATTTCCACTCATTAAATTAGATGTTCGAAAGAAAAAATAAAACTAATACTGATATTTAATTTGGTATCGTTCATTAATTTACCCAGCATTTTATATTAGCACTGTCGTCTGCCCGTTTTAGTCGGATACGATTTCGTTAATAAAATAACACAAATAACACGGTAAAATAATTATTATGTCTGTATTTGGTTAAAGTAAAGAAGTGGGTACACCTATGACCGGTTTGGAAAAGATTTCAAAATTCACCAAAATCACACGAAAAGACGACGATTTTTACAGAGAAGTTCATGTGCAGGAAGATGTTGAAATCATGACAGAAAAAGGCTTTTGTAAAGAAGTGGGTACCTTTTCGAAATACGCGATAAATGGAGCGAAGTTATTGCTATCTTTTGGAATATATCCAAATATTATTTTTTTTAAGCTGTTCCGCATTTATTACTGTCAGCCTAAAATTAACCTTCGACTGGACGAGTATAATTTTTATGAGTGCTTGTTTTCGTTTTATTGTTTGCATTACAATATCCTGTTCTTTAGTTTCAATTATGAGGAAATAATGTCATTTAGGATTTATTCTGATATATTCATGCTAGTTAAATTGCCATAAATTGATTGTATATTCTGTATATACACTGTTGTCAGCTTACAGTCGTTTTTTAATGCGATTTTAGCGAATTTTGAAAACTTCGCGAAACCTCGACAAGGGGTACCCATTTCTTTACTTAATTTTTTATTTTATTTCCCATTTCTTCACTTTACTCTGCATTTTTATACTCCTCATACTCTTTCATCATAAGTTGTTCTCCAATTTATTCTCTATACTGTTAGCGATACATCCAGTTCTATCACACTATAAAACATTCAAAGATGCATTACGCATTTGAAAGAGAAAACATATTTCATTCTGCCGAAATAAAAAGCAGTATGGGCTGCGGATCTCATATCTTCTGCGTAAAACGATAGAGCACTTCTTCAAACTAAACGTTAGAAATGTAAATTTTAAAAAAGACTCAACGATGCGATCCGAAAATATAAATAAAGAGCCGAGAAGAATAGGAGGACGTGCCTGTTGCCATGATCCAAAATATTTTATCACTGGAATAATTTACTCGGTAAATGTCGTGGAACCGTTGGATTTTCTGTTTATTGTATATATCACAACATTTTACATTATAAAGAGTAGGAGTGAGTGCAATAAAATTTTAATGCATTTCTACGAAGAGTGGGAGTCCGTGCCGTGAAATTAGATCCCTTTTTCTTAAACTATGTGACAGAAAAATAAAATGTGTGTTTATTGTAAAGCCCACTTTCAAGAAATTTTTGCTTGAAATTGTCTATGCAAGGTAATGGTCAAGTTGGGTGGAATTACGGAGTACTAACTGGCGCTTGGACGCCACTTTATTCTCCGAACAAAATGTCTATGCATACCCAAACATGTTATATATATATATATATATATATATATATACAGTCGGACCTCTATTTAACGAACCTCTATTTTGCGAATTTCTCTATTTTGCGAACTTTTCCTTGGAACCAAGAACATTTTGCGAATTTATTCGTAAAATAACATCTAAATAACGAAGTGCATGATCTATTTAACGAACTTTTTCTTGTGATCGAATTTTTTTTTTATATTTTTTGTCACAGATCGTAATATTCGCAACAGTTTTGCGAAAGCTGGATTCTTTATCAGCAATGAGAATTCGGCAAGTACGGAGGCCGAAGACGATATTCTCTTAGAGGCACTTAAAAAAATGTGGATACAGCTAAGGGATAAAGAAGACAATAACGATGATGTACTGATTGATGATTTTCTTTCACTTGATTCTGAAGCTGAAACCTTGGAAACACTAACTAAATGGGATATTTGAGACAGTGTTAAAAATAAAAACAATACAGCAATGAATTGCGATGAAGACGAAGATGATGAAGATGGAAATGATCATGATGCAGAAATCAACACACCTTCCTATGATGAAATTATTTGAAACAATCCGGCGCAGATTACAGTTTGAAGAAAATACGCCTGAATCTGTTTTTGGTGCATTGCAAAGATGCGAGACGTATGAGAGAAAACACTTTTTCAAACAAAAAAATCAGACAAAATTAACACTTTATCAGTAATTAAATTTAAGGACGCATGTGGTACTGTATGCTTAAAATAAATACGATAAATACGATAATGAAGTTAAAATTCATTAATTTTAATATAATTTTTTTTTAATTGAAAATACAGTATATTCCCGGACAATGTTTTTTTTAATTCTTGTTTCCCTTGCAGGTATATTTTTGATGGGTAAGATATATGAAACAAATGGATATTAATTTACAAAATAAAGGTATGATTAAATACTTTTTTAAATAATATTTAGTGTTTATGAATTTAAAATCTGTTTTGCGTAGTTTAAAGAATTTTTAAAGGTGAATCTCTATTTAACGAATTTTCCATATAACGAACTTTTTTCGGGATTTAGCGACTTAAATAGAGGTCCGACTGTATATATATATATATATATATATATATATATATATATATATATATATATATACACTCATGGACAAAAAAATTAGCGCACCAAGAAGGAGTTGTCAAAATGAAACGAAATTTTACATACGTAATGACTACTTTCATATAAGTAAATGATAAGAAAATCAAAGAAAAAGGATAATTTATTTCAGAGAAAAAGACAAAAGAACGGAGGAGTTATTACTCCGTTGTACCCCCTCTAGAGCGAATGCACGATGCGATACGATCGGGCATTGAGTCATACAAGTTCTGTATGATGTCTTGAGACATTTCGTTCTATATTTGCTGTAACCTTGCCTCTAGTTCGTTCAAACTCGTGGGATGCCCAACTCGTCGTCCCAAATGATCCCATATATGCTCGATTGGAGACAAATCTGGGGATCGGGCAGGCCAAGGAAAGGTAGTAACAGTGCGGAGACAGTCTTGTGACACCCTTGCCGTATGAGGCCGAGCATTGTCTTGTTGAAAAATGGCTCCTGGGAGCCGTTGCATGAGTGGCAACACATGTGGTTGCAGGATTTCATGAACATACCGCTGGGCTGTCATGATGCCACGGAACAATACTAGGGGTGACCGTGTATTGTAGGCAATGGCACCGCATACCATCACACCAGCTGTGGGAGCGATGTGTCGCTGTACAGCAAAAGCAGGATTGAAGCGTTCACCACGGGCTCTCCACGCACGAACACGATTGTCATCACTTCCGAGATTGAATCTGGATTCGTCGCTAAAGACGACCTGGTTCCATTCCGCTGCAGTCCAATTTCCTCGTGCGCGGCAAAACTCCAAACGGAGGCGTCGATGGGTGGGCGTCAAGGGCAGCACACGTAATGGGCGCCGCGATACCAACTGCCCTTCAGCCAGGCGCCTTCGTATGGTTCGAGAAGACACAGAGCCCCTAGTGAAGGTGCTACCTGTGCCTGGATGGCGGCCGATGAAGCAGTTGGCTGTACGCGTGCATTTCTTACGATGTGGCGGTCTTCTCGACGACTGGTCTGTCGAGGGCGTCCTGAGCCTGGTCTTCGTGTACATGACATATCTCGGGTCCACTGGTCCCAACACCTCCTCACAACACAATCAGAGCGGCCTAATTGACGAGCTACTCGCCTAGCTGACCACCCAGCTTCCATCATCCCGACGATTCCCCCCCCCCCTCTCAAACTGCGACAACTGCTTATATTGTCTTCGAACACGGCGTAATGGCATGTCTATCTCAGCTCTTCCTTTGTAAATGATTTAGCACACTCAAACAAGATTTGGTTACCTGTTTTATACTCCACAGAGTACGATGTTCAACGCCCTCTACCAGCTATACGTAATGCGCAATCACGCTGCATTTCTAATCATTTGCATATCTCCCCGATTCCTTCATTGCAAGTTTCGTTACGATCCCGCAATTATTTCTTGGTGCGCTAATTTTTTTGTCCATGAGTGTATAGACACTGCTGGCCACCCAAATTGCAACACCAAGAAAGACAAGAGATATCACAACAAAATTTATTTTGTAGATAACATGTTGACCAAGTATCAAATGATTAAATTTATAGACTTCTGTGAAGTGTGGTTCCTGCCGAAATCAGTAGCCAGAGTAGCCGCCATTGTTGGAGATCACCGCTGCCACACGCCTCGGCATTGATTCAAAGAGACTTTGAATGAGTTCTTGGGGTACAGCAGACCAAGCAGCTTCCATAAGTTGCCAAAGTTGATCTGCTGTGGCAGCTGGGGATGGAATCTGGGTCAATCGTAGAGCAACCATGGACCACATGTTTTCTATCGGCGAAAGATCCGGAGAGCGAGGCGGCCAGGGAAGCAATTCAATCTGGCGATTGACGAAGAACCGTTGGACAATGCGTGCCACGTGTGGTCGCGCATTATCCTGTTGAAATATGGCTGTGGGCAAGCCCTGAAGGAAAGGAAGGACAACTGGCTCCAACACCTCGGAGATGTAGCGCTGGCTGTTTAAAGTACCGGCAATGCGTACTAGAGGTGTGCGAGAGTGATATCCAATACCTCCCCATACCATAATACCCGGTGCAGGACCAGTGTGGCGGTGCATAACGCAGCTGTTCAGCATCTTCTCTTCACGGTGTCTCCAGACTCGAATGCGACCATCCTGGTGTTACAGACAGAAGCGTGACTCGTCAGTAAAGACAATTTCATTCCATTCTGCCGTCCACATCCTTCTGTCATCGCACCATTGGCGGCGGAGACGTCTGTGGTTCTGCGTCAAGGGTAGACAAAGCAATGGACGTCTTGCGGACAGGCCACTCTGCTGTAAACGGCGTCGAATGGTACGCGCAGACACTGGATGTTGCGTTACAGACTGCATGTGCTGTGCTATGGTTCGTGATGTGACTGAGCGATCCGTCACTGCCATGCGCACAATTTGCCTGTCATCACGTGAAGTGGTGCGCTGAGGTGGATGCCATCGAACACGCCGGTCCGTCGTACCCTCCTGCATCCAACGATCACATATCCGCATTACAGTTGTTTGGTTTCGTCCAACAGGACTATCGATTTCCCTGAAAGATAATCCACAATCTCGGTAGGCCACTATCCTTCCTCTGTCGAACTCGGATACTTGATCAAAAGATGATCGCTGTTTTCGACGAGGCATAATTGATCGTTTTTTTTAAAAAAACCACAAGAAAAGCACAATTGCCGAACTTGAAATTGTCGAAATCTCCAAGCCTTAAATAGCGCTTTGAAGTGGCGCCACAGGCGCGCGTGATGTGCGTCTGCGCTGAAATTCTAATCATTTGCATATCTCATCTCCGCTAATGCATGTTGTAAATTTCATGTTATTTGCATGTTTCCTTCAGGGTGTTGCATTTACAGTGGCCAGCAGTGTATATAGATATATATAGATATATATATAGATATATATATATATATAAATATATATATATATATATATATATATATGTATATATGTGTGTGTGTGTGTGTGGAACTGCTATTAATCGTAATTGCCGACACTAGAGCGATCGCCAACAGGCAGACCCCAGACCCTGCCATCCGAACGGTAGAGGGTGAACCTTGGTTCGTAGCTCCAGAGAACCCGTTTCCGCTGATATACGGTCCACTTTCGACGTGTTTTTCACCACATTAACCGGACAGCGCGATTGGATTTTGTGATCAATGGCTTATGGGTGGCAGCACGACCATGAAAACCAAGCAGATATGCTTCTTTACGGATGGTATTCATTGAAACAACACTCCCGGAGGCCTGTTGAAACTCCTGGAGTATGTGGGCCATGGGTTGGTTGCGGTTCTTCCGAATTTCTTTGGACAGCACCCGCCGGTCTCTAACTCGCAGTTTCGTGGATCTGCCAACTCAAGGTACGTTCCGACAATCACCGCTCACCTTCCACTTCTGAATCACATAGGCCACTGCCGATGTTGGGTAATTCAGCTCGCTAGATATGTCCCTTAAGGATCGGATATTTCTGTGATACCCGTCGATTAAACCTTTCTCGAAATCAGATAACGCTGCACTTCGTGGCATCTTGCATGCGACTAATGCCAATGTTGTTTCCTACACGATATTTAACAGTTGAGGGCGTGACATATATCAGGACCACAGATATCGTCATTTGCATGGGTGCCGAAATACTTATTGATAGTTAGTGTGTATATATATATATATATATATATATATATATATATATATATATATATATACAGGGTGGTCATAAAAAAACTTTGCCGATATATGAACCTCTAGCGGCCGTTCAATTCAACCTATCGAGATGAGATTCCAGATATAGTTATTCAGAGGTATGAGCTCGGGATTTTGTGAACGGCAACAAAGTCTCGCTCACGGTTACGGCTATAGGTACAGAAACTCGAAATTTTCGAATGGCAACGCCCACTTTTTCCCGTCGCAAAATGCTCAGCACATGCGAAAACCCTAGATAGCGTTGAACGGCACGTCTATCACAAAAAACGGACGCGTTGTGCACGCACAAAAAAACAGCTCTGTGAACGGCCTACAAAAGCGCGATCGGGGCGCACGGAGGAAATTTGCATACGACAGAGGCAAGTCACAAATCGCTGATGACAACATAGATCGGACAAAAGAAAACTTTTATTTGGATTACACATTTTCCACATGGGTGCCATCATTGTGTTCTTCTCGGCCGTTCTCAGAGCTGTTTTTTGTGTGTGCATGACGCGTCCGTTTTTTGTGATACACGTACTGTTCCAACGCTATTTAGGGTTTTCGCATGCGCTGAGCAATTTGCGACGAGAAATGTAGGCATTGCCATTCGAAAATTTTGAGTTTTTATACCTATAACCGTAACCGTGAGCGCCATTTTGTTGCCATTTACAGAATCCCGATTATATCCTCTTGTTCAGTATACCTTCCTCTTTAAAACTGATCAACTATTATGTTATTTTAAACATTAGTACATTAAAAATCACTTATCCATCCGAGAGCTCAGAAAAACTCAACCATGATATCAGAGGAGAGACTGACCTTTGATATGATGGTTGAGTTTTTCTGAGCTCTCGGATGGATAAGTGATTTTTAATGTAATAATGTTAAAAATATATGGATACGTGATTTTTAATGTAATAATGTTAATATAATGTTAAAATTATATCCTCTTGTTCAGTGTACCTTCCTGTTTAAAATTGATCAACTATTATGTTATTTTAAACATTATTTCATTAAAAATCACTTATCCATCCGAGAGCTCAGAAAAACTGAACCATGATATCAGAGGAGAGAATCGCTGACCTCTGATATGATGGTTGAGTTTTTCTGAGCTCTCGGATGGATAAGTGATTTTTAATGTAATAATGTTAAAAATATATGAATAAAAGATTTTTAATGTAATAATGTTAAAAATAATGTTGAAATTATATCCTCTTGTTCAGTGTACCTTCCTCTTTAAAATTGATCAACTATTATGTTATTTTAAACATTATTTCATTAAAAATCACTTATCCATCCGAGAGCTCAGAAAAACTCAACCATGATATCAGAGGAGAGAATCGCTGACCTCTGATATGATGGTTGAGTTTTTCTGAGCTCTCGGATGGATAAGTGATTATTAATGTAATAATGTTGAAAATATATGGATAAGTGATTTTTAATGTAATAATGTTAAAAATATATGGATAAGTGATTTTTAATGTAATAATGTTTAAAATAATGTTAAAATTATATCCTCTTGTTTAGTGTACCTTCCTCTTTCCAAGTGTAATAGTGCTGCTAGATAAGGAAATAGGGTATGCGACTATTGAGAAGCAAATGGATGGTTTTATCAACAAAGAGGCAATACATCAATCCATAAAAAAGTTGCATGACAATTTCGCAGTGAGTTACTTGGATAAAGTCTCTACTAATTACGCATTTACATGCAGGTACTATTACTTGAAGTTATTATGTCATATATATAATGATGAATCTCAGTATGAAAAAGTAAATATAAGTGATTTTGTAATCGTTAAACGTATTAAAGCTTTTTATGAAAAAATAGGTTTGGAAGTTAATAATTTTAAGTTTCCCTATTTAATTTTGATCCCAAAATTACATAAGAATCCAATAAAATTTGGATCAATTACTCTTGGATGTGAATCATACTTAGTGCTAGCCAATAAAAAGTTATTATCGATTTTAAAACACTATATATCCAAATTAAACATTCTGGATGTTACTTTGTCAAAAGTAGTGTTGATGTTATTAAGTGTATCAAAGGTCTGGATAACGTAAAACTCATTAAATCTTTGGATTTTAAAGATCTTTTTAATTCTATTGTAATTGTAGATTTAATATGTATTTTGTTAAATGCCTTTGAGAAATATGACTATATGTTATTATTTTAAAGTGCTTTGTATTTTTTGTACGAGCGAGACCTAACAGATACGGTGGTACTAAAATCAACGCGGCAGCCTATGCAGACGCCTACGGCAGGAGCGTTAGCCTAACTTTGGAGGTCGCATAGCGAATCGTCATATTATACTACAGAGCATATTGAGCTGAGGGTGTATTCGAAGAATTTGAACTGTTTAGTGAACTTATATGTTATTTTGTTGTTTGTGCGTTCTTTTATTGGTTATGGAATATAACTCTTATTCAGGCAAGGTAGATCATTAATGTTACCTTGCCTATGGTCTTGCATTAAATCTATTTCAGTGTATAGATTTGTATTGTACTGTGTATTTAGCGTTTAACTGCGTAATTTAAGTTCGTATATTGTGCAATTTGATAATCGTTCTTTTTGAACAACTTGATTTTAATTGACAACGCTGTTTGTATTTGTTAAGTGAAAAAAAAAATGGAAGAGGAAAAAAGAAACTATGATAAAGAAAGGGTGCCAATTGAAAAAAGTATTTATTGAAAAGTATACCAACTTGATATCTACAATTAGAGCAAGTAGATGGAGTACGGAGGTAAAAAATAGTCTAAATCAAAATTTAGGTGAAATTATCAAAATGACACAACATCGGCAGAATATGATCAGTTATTTAATTGGACAAATTAGTATATTAGAAAGACAGCAGGATGGAGAAAAAAGTAGTTACGCGAAAGTATTGAAGATGTTTGTTATGGCAAGACCAATGGTAAGAGCGAAAAACAGGGGGGAAGGGGCGAAAGTTGTAAAAATTATGCCGAAGGATCCAGAGAAGGATGCAGAAGATACGAAAGTAGAAATTAAAAAATTAATTAAGCCTGAGAAATTGAAGATTGGCATTGCAGCATGCAGAATGATATTAGGAGGTGGGCTTATTGTTGGAGTAAGAAATAATGATGAAATTGACAAAATAATAGAAGAATTCAGAGAAAATGATAAATTAAAAGACTATACCATCGAGTAACCCCCTAAGAGAGATCCTCAAATTGTCCTATTTGGTGTGAGAGAGCAAATGGAGAAGGAGAAATTTAAAAAGAAGGTATTAGAGCAAAACGAAGAATTTGAAGGAGCAGTAATTAAGGTTATTACCAGCTATAAAGCTAAATGGGGACATAACTGGATAATCAGCATAAGGGCGAGGAAGATAGAAAAATTGAATAAATTGAAATTAGATTGGGAACTATATAATTTTAAAGAACACCTTAAATCTACAATATGTTTTTCATGCTGGGGATTTAGCCATATAGCCAGGCATTGCGCTGGAGTAAAATTTTGTAAAAAGTGTGGCGGTGCAAGTCATGAAGGGGAGTGCACTAGGCAACTAACATGCTGCAATTGTGAAATTTATTTTACTCGGCGTGAAACTGAGGATGATACTAATCATTGGCCGATAGATCCGGACTGCCCTAGCTATCAAATTGCTGTGGTTAATTTAATGGAGAGAACGGACTATGGAAGGCGTAAATCGGGGCGGTAGCTCTCCCGGTGGGTTTGTTTGGTAATTTATAATTTGTGTGTCCCCGGGGGCCCTGATTGTTATTTATTATTTTTGGTGTTTGCTTTGGGTGCTTGATATTATGTGATTATTTATTTTCAGCATCTGATTTGCATTTTATGGACAGTACCGCTGCTACGATCTAAATTTTGAAGGGTTTTAATATGCTAACTGCTAAATACAGAAAGTAAGTGTTTACAGGCTATATGTTGTAGGTAAATGCCATGATATTTCATGATATGCCAAGCGTATTTCATGATATCACAAGCGTATTGTACGAAAAGGTGTAACATTGATAGAAGTTGCTAAAATTAGTAACATATGCGAGTAAGTTTTAAGGAGGAAAATGTTTTAAGTATATATACAGTGTAATATGCAAAAAGCTAATAAAATGTAAAGTGCAGTATTGTGTAAACAACTGTACTGAGTTCCATAATATGTATAATTATATAACTTTAAACAGTGTGTATATATAATATGCAATGTTCAGTGTATTTATAAAATATAATGTAAGCGTTTATTAAAATGTAAGTATAGCACTATGCAAAAGCTGTACTGAAGTCTATAAGATGAATAATAATATACAGAGGCTGTTCACACATTTTTTAGACGATGTATATTGTATTCACAAAACTAAATTACATAAAATTCTTGTGTTTTAAATGTTCTATTTGACATCCCTTATTCAGAAAGTAAGTGTTTATGTAGTAGTTACAGGATATATGTTGTAGGTAAATGCCATGATATTTCATGATATGCCAAGCGTATTTCATGATATCACAAGCGTATTGTGCGAAAATGTGTAACATTGATAGAAGTTGCTAAATTTAGTAACATGTGCGATTAAGTTTTAAGGAGGAAAATGTTTTAAGTATATATACAGTGTAATATGCAAAAAGCTAATAAAATGTAAAGTGCAGTATTGTGCAAACAACTGTACTGAGTTCCATAATATGTATAATTATATAACTTTAAACAGTGTGTATATATAATATTCAATGTTCAGTGTATTTATAAAATATAATGTGTAAGGATGAAGTACAGTGTACAGTGTATTTATAAAATATAATGTAAGCGTTTATTAAAATGTAAGTATAGCACTATGCAAAAGCTGTACTGAAGTCTATAAGATGAATAATAATATATGGTTAAATAATGTAAGATTGTCTGTAAACATGTGACACACCGTGACTGTGTAAACAAAAATAATGGGTGACACAGTAAACGAAAGTTTGCTTAGTGCACCCATATGTAAAAATGTTAGAAACTATTTATGAATACAAGAAAGTATGGTTGATACAATAGGCTACGCATTGTGAACAAATGAAACGCACGGTAGTGAAAGTAATGATTTGATAATAAATGAAATAATGAAGGTATATGTAACACATTGTACTGGATTGTAAGTACACATTGTAAGATGTTGTATAAGTAATATGTTGTATAAGGTACAAGAAAGCGTAGGGTGTATTATGAAACGAATCTGTTGTAAGTATAAAAGAGGCATAAGCTGTATATAAAGTTATTGTACATATTGTATATAATGTTAATTTCATATTGTGTGTTCCGCTGTAGGTGGTATATAGTTCTTATGATATAGAGTATGGTACTGTATAAGTTGTATATGTGGAAATAGTATATGTTGTATTTTAGCGTAAGCTGTATTTTGTAAAAACTTTTGCTTCCTTTGCTTTCCGGAGTTGCCAGAGATATTGGAAAATTTGTATTGATTTGAGTTGAAATGGTTGTTTTCCGACTTGGAGGTGGGGGCGTAAAGCCCTCGTCCCGGAGCCTGCGGGACCCGGCTGGGCTGGATTGCCGTCGGGATGATTAGATTTCCTTATTGAAGAGCCGTATAACCTTCAGGTGTGGACGGCGGTGATATTTCTTACAGAATCCCGAGCTCATACCTCTGAATAACTATATCTGAAATCTCATCTCGATCGGTTGAACGGAACAGCCGCTAGAGGTCCATATATCGGCAAATTTTTTTATGATCACCCTGTATATGTGTGTGTGTGTGTTAGTTACGACCACTGTCCGAAGTCTGGACAATTTTCGAATAGGCTAGCCACTTCCAGCATTGACCAAGTGATGCGGCTAAAGCCCAAAATAAACAAGAATTACGGCTACCTCGGGCTTTGGCTAGTCAATTGGCGATGTGCCCGGTAATCAGTAGCCAGTTCGCAAATTGTCCGAGAAAAAGCGGCAAAAGCTAGAAGTTTTGCAAAGTTTTTTAGTTTTTTATTTTACAAGGAAAAGTATTTTAAACGGATAAAAGGAATGAAGGAACCAAAAGGAAAATTAACAGAAAGTTGATTACCGATAGCTTAAGAGGTTTGATGTAATATTGGTGTATGGCTCCGGTTAAAGGAGATAGCGGTGTACTCTATTACTTGTGGGTGGATGAACTTTATGATTTACTACATGATACTCACTATAGGTTAGGGAGGTAGTCACCAAACCTATGTTGTTTAGAGAGTTTAATTCAAGACATCAAATGGACTTAATCGAAATCAAAAGGAATACAGATGGGGAGTACAGGTATAATACTGAATTAGCAAGACAATCTAATGAAGTTCGTTTTCTAATGTCTATCACTTCATAAATAATACGTTAATACCTCTAGCTCAATACTCTCAAATGCAAAACGTAAGAACTCAGAATAAATTGATTTCAAAAATAATTTTCAGCAAACATCGGATAAAATAGAGCTCTTTAATACCTGTTCAGCGATTTTTCTCAAATTCCACAATTATATAAATTGCCCCTGACAGTGATATTAATTTCTCGTAAACGAGAGAAAGTGTAATATAAACGTTGCTGCTTTGAATAAATGCAAAACTTTGAAAACCTTTTATATTATCTCTCGCTCAAAGCGGAAGCAAACTTCAAAGGGTTTTGTGTTCTTTATACGCATCAACGAACAAAGTGGGAGTAAAACGAATGACCTAATTCTACCACCCCTTTTGTTTCCTTCCGGCTCGGGTAAAGTGATCTGTATTTGAATAAACAATTCTAATTTTAATTCTCATTCAGAATTATCAGTAAATAAATTATTTTATAGAAAAATAAGGCGCTAAATATTTCTAAAGGCGAAAATAGCTTTTCGTTACATAATGCAATCGCACACGGTAAGACTCCTTAAATCCGACCTGACGCACTCGGCATTTTGTTGCTTACGGTGAGTTCAAAGGTTAAAGTTATTGTCACAAATCGAAAATAAATGGTTGGAAGTTCAGCTACAAAATTGCTCAAGACATTCAAGGAATCAATTTCAGATGTCTAGGTTTTCTCGAGATAAACAGACATGAAAGATTCTTCTGGTCTTAGACTGCAAAAGAATGAATTGGGAACATGGTCTAAACATTTATTTTTAAATTTTTATACTCTAACAAATTTACCGTGCTAATTTTTCTTGTGTTAGTTACTTATTAAACTAATATTAGCGTTTTATCGCATACCCCATGATTTCTGATGATGAAAGAATATTGAAAATGTCTCTAGTCCAACTTTACCAAGAAATGTGCTGGATAAAGTTGATTTCGATTCAGGGGGTCCGAGACACATTTAAATTTTTTTTTGTTTATCGAGTTAAAATTTTCAATTTTTTGTGATGGTTAACGATAAAATTTGTAAACAAAATCCCATAAAACCAGGGCCCGATTTAGAAAATTCTTCACTATAGGCACAACTCGGGATGAGGGCCCCCTGACACTGATGTGGACGTAAAATTTCCAAAATTGACACACAAAAAAAAATAATTATGAATCATTGTGAAAGTGTCATTTTACCAAGAATTGGCTGTTTGAAGCGTAGAATCCTAGAACATTATTAAATAACAAAAAGCAATACTATACATATTAACTTCATCATTAAAACACCAATACAATGCAACCAGAAAAACTTATTAATCCCTTATATACACTATAACATACATATGAGAGAACTATACATATAACTATACATATGATGAACCAATCAATCAAATTTGAAAGGATACATAAAAAATAATTGCTATTTAAAAAGGTAAAATTTTTAAAAAAATCTGAATTGGGAATTTTTTTTCTTTTAAAATAAAAATTTTGGGGGGGCCCCCAACATTCGGGGGCCTAATGGAAAATCAGGGCCTGCATAAAACTTCCCTTAAAGTTTTTAAAAAAATTTTTAAAAAAAGTGGTGTAATTTAAAATTGTTATAACTCAAAATATTATTTGTCGAATTTCAAATTTTTTTCATTTAATCAAACAAAAATATATAAGTTTTAGTTTTAATTCAGCATTTTTAAAAATATTAATATTTTTTAAATTAAAGTATTTCGAGCAAAAATTAAAAAAAAAATTATGTAACTTATTTTTAAAAAATCATATTTTCAAAAATAAATATTTTTTTCAAATTTGCTGAATCGAGATTAAAGTAAAATAATTGAAAAAGACATGTTCCAAGTTTGAACTATTTATCTTTAACGATTCTTGACTTATAACAATTTAAAAACGAGAAATGGTGAAAAAACCCATTATGCAGAAAAACGCATTTAAAGGTTTAAACAAAGATTGGCTACTATTAGAATGTTGCAAAACACAAAATTAATATCGCCTGTTCTAATTAAGATAGAAACGTGATTCAAACATCATTTTAAGCGGGAAAAAAATTTTAATGCAATAAACTTTTTTGGGAAATTTGAAGAATTTTGTGTCCTGGACACCCTCAACGTTTTTGCAAATATATAACTGCCATATTGGTGTTTGGTTAAAATTTGTTACAGGAAATTATTATAAATTTGAAAGAATTTTTAAGGAAGAAATTAGATAAAGTTGGTATACACTAAAAGTTTTGATTATCCCATTTTATTAACCCAAAATTCTGATTGATCATCTTACAGATTCTAAGATAAAAAGTTATAAGAAAAAGGTATTTTAGGTTTTTCCCCATTGTATGGATTAAGATTTTAACCAATTGCAGGAGTGAACGTTAGCATAAAAGTTCCTTACATAGTAATATATACATAAGCATATTACATCTAATATTTTATATCTGTACCCATAGGCGTAGCGGGTTTTTAATTTTTTTTGTGGGGGGGGGGGGGACGAATCGAATTCAGTTAGGGCCCTCCTTAGAGCATTGACTGCCGGACGGTCCGTAAAATATGAAATATGATTTTTTTTAAATTGAATAACAAGAGAATTGGTGTTTGAGTAGTATTCGAAAGTTATACAATGAGAAAAATAAATATAATAGAAATAAATTGAGAAAAAAATATAGCATCGAATTTTTGTTATGGATGATATCATAGTTGAAAGTATGTTAGGAACAGGGTTTGCAAATGTCCCGGATTTTAAGGGACAGTCCCTTAGTTGTAAATTTTGTCCCGAGTCCTGGGGAACTTTGATACGGGACGGCAAAAGTCCCGTTTCACGCCGAAATGAGAAATTTATTGTATGCGAGTTGGGCGCATACAAGGGCCTGTTCACATCCGGTACGGTAGCGTAAAAGGAAAGATGACGCTGAGACGAAAATAAACCAATCATAGGCGTTAAAAATTTCGTTGCTAATCGTTTGGAGGTTTGTCATTGATTAAATGTATTTCAATACTTTAACGCTCCCACTACCGGACTCCTATGTGAACAGGCCCTTGACGAGGAGGTTGTATGCGCCGGGATCCGAACGTCACAACGACAATAGTCTCAGTCTAGTGCTAAATATGAATGCAGATTAGTGTGTGATCGTGTTGATAGATAGTGGCGTTTGTATTAAGTGTTGGTTATAAAACTAATCCCTGAATATGAACAGTGGTAATGGTAAACGTTCAAAATCCAATAGTGATGGGCCGAAAAAAAGTTAAATGTGTTTTTAGGGATGAATGGATGAAGGACGAAGATTGGTTCAGGCCTAGTCCCAACAATGCCAATAAGGCACGTTGTAGCTATTGTAATAAGGATTTTTCGGTTGCCCATGGAGGTCGGAGTGACGTAACTTAACATGCTCAGGGTTACCGAGCACAAGAAAAGCAAAATAACTGTTTCATCTATCAGAAATCTGTCAAAGTTTTTCACCACTAAAGTTTCCTCTGAAAGTGACAAAATCGCTCTAGTAGAGTGAGCTACTGTATTTAACATAGTAAAGCACAATATATCATACAATTCAAAGAACTGTGGGAACACGCTCATTCGAAAACTTTTTTATGACTCAAAAGTTGCCCCAAAGATTTCCTGCGCACATTATATTATGTACATTGTACAGTAATAAAATTACAAATTTTACATACACGTCCCTAACACTTTGGGAAGGACACTTACTTAGTTGTAGTAAACTAATAAAATAAAAATCAGTTTTGTACTATATGTCTAAACCAACTTTAAATTGTTTTTTATTTGCAAATTTTCTTTGTAATTACATTATTGTTTACTTAACCTAAACTCTATGTAAGTTGCAAAACTGAACGAAAAATGCATTGAAAAGGACTATTTGAAAGGTTAAAATTTGAAAAATTTCCGGGGGAGTACCCCTGGACCCCCTTTCCCTGGGGGGTATTCCATACTCCCCAGTAGTATAGTTATCAAAACCCGTCCCGTATTTTCGGTGTCTTTACTTGGCAACCCTGGTTAGGACTACTAAAGACATAATCGGAATCTTCAGTTTCACAGTTTGAAAAGCGGAAAAAATCAACTTTCTTAAAAGTTTTCTACAATTTTCCGATTTTAACTTAACTCCTATTAACGTTTTAATTTATTTCAATTTAAGTTGGGGGGCACGTGTATTATGCCTCGCATACAGGTGCGCGAACAATATACGCAGATGTCAGCATTTCAGAGTGGACGCGTAGTTCGGCTCAAAGAAGCCAGTTGGTCTAATCTGCAAATCGCTCGACATTTGGATAGCAGCGATGCTACTATTAGACCATGATGCAGGAATGGGTGAACCATGGCCGAACACAGCGTCAAGAAGGAAGCGGTCGGCCTAGAGAAACGACAGACCGTGAGGACCGAACAATCGTCAGTGCGGCAATCACAGCCCCAGATTCATCATTATCATCGATCGTACGTGCAACTGGGGTTTCAGTGACCGCAAGAACCATTCATAGGCAGCTCAGAGAAAGGGGGCTCAGCTCACGGCGCCCCTTGCGCCGATTACCATTGACCTCTGTACACTGCTTGAATAAGGGCCAGAGGTGGACTAACGAATTATTGACTTTTTCACTTTGTAAAGCTCTTTCTCTTGAAGAGATAATCCAATTTTTCTCAAATTATAATCATTTGTTTTTGTACGTGTACATCACATTTACCGATTTTCGTCCCATTCGGATAACTCCTTTCTTGATGCGCCATTTTTTTGTGTGTGTCTAAGAGTGTGTGTATATATATATATATATATATATATATATATATATATATATATATATATACAGTTGGTTCTCTGTTTAACGACGCTCTACTTAACGACGATCTCTATTTAAAGACGATATTTCCCGGTCCCGGTCCCTCCGACGTAAAAAAATTCTATTTTAAGACGATTTTGTTTCTATTTAACGACGATTTTTTCTTACATGATAAACTTTTTCTTCAACATTTTATCTGCTGGAGGGTTACTTTCTGTGGGGGAGTTTGGTTTCAAAAACAGACCCGGAATTTCCTTTATGTTTGTTGCAATCATAGACTTGTTGCAGTGGAAAAAACCGGGGGAGGGGGGTGATTACTGTTTCTCGGAAGATCGAACATTCTTCCCTGGTGGATCGAATTTCTTAGTGCGGGTGTGGAATCACTCTATTGTACTCTATTATACCATGTTGTCATGTGATTTACGAACTGTCCAAAAGCACCCCTCTCTCACTCCTTCTGGGAAGCACGTGTTCATGTTTAGAGAATTGAGGCAGTGAAAGGCAAAGTGGTGTAAATCACATTTTCAACTTTTTTTATTTGAGGGCAAATATGTAATCTCCATGTTCAATTTATAGTGGAATTGAGAATAATTATTGTTTGCAATATTATAGTAATTATTATGAATAATAATTTGTTCAATTTATAGTGGATTTTTTGTAGATTTTGCAGTAAAACGTTTTTGACTTGCACCACTTTACTTACTGACTTACACCCCTTTGCTTTTCACCGCCTCAATTCATGGTTGGGTGTAGGAGCTCATTCCAGTACGAATACGAGGTGAGCAGAGCAAAATGGCATCAAAGCGAAAGCATCTTACGCTACACGAAAAAGGGAAAATTGTTGAAAACCGGGAAGAAAGTGTTGGAATAACAAAAGTCCAATTCGCAAGACAATTTCAGCTACCCGACTCTACTCTCAAAGGCATTTTAGCAAGCAAAGAGAAAATTCTTGAAGAAGCTCAAAAATTTGGTTTGAGATCCAAATCCAAACGGCAGAAAATTCAATATGGCCGATCAGAAGAATTTGAGAAGGCAGTCCTGCAATGGTTTCATCAAGCAAGAGCATCTAACATTCCAATTTCCGTAGTGATATTTAAAGAAAATGCTATTATTCTGGCAGAAAAGTTTGGAATGCAAAATTTTCAATGCAGATGAGACGGGCCTATTCTACAATATGGTGCCTAATAAAACCTTAACGTATATGGGCGAAAAGTGTTTTGGTGGAAAGCACAGTAAGGAACGATTGACTGTTTTACTGTGCACTAATTCGGATGGATCTGAGAAATTTCCACCACTAGTTATAGGGCAAATAAAAGCAACCAAGGTGTTTTAAGAATATCACCAGGAAACCTTGTGAGTACCGCAATAACAATAAAGCGTGGTCAATAAAAGTCAATAAAATAATATTTTTATTGACTGGATTAGAAAATTTGATGCAAAAATGCATAGAGAAAAGAGAAAAGTTTTACTTTTAATCGACCGATGCACTGCACATACTCCAAATATCCCTGGACTTACAAATTTGACTATCCATTTCTTACCAGCTAATTGCACTAGCAAGTTGCAGCCATTAGACTTGGGTATCATTCGCAGTGTGAAAGCATACTACAGAAAGTCTTTAATTAGGAAATTAATAAACAATTCGGCTGACAGTATAAAAATTAGAAAATTTACAATCTTGGATGCAATGCACATGATAACATCAGCATGGAAAGAAGTTTCTTCATCCACAATAAAAAACTGCTTTCGCGTTGCTGGAATTCACAAAGAACTTGTAGTGGAACTGCAAAGTACAGATGTAGAAATCAACGAAGATGACATTACCCCTGAAGAATGGAGAAGTCTTGTTGAAGATGTTTCACTTCAAGATTTCTACAATTGTGATAAATATGTTTTAACAACAGATTTCAGAAATGTAGAACAAATTTATTAAGATATTGTAAGCGAAAACACAGTGTCAGACGAAGAAGGTGAAGTTGAAGACACGGAAAACGAGACACTGCCACCGTCTTACACAGATGCAATTTCTGCTCTAGATGTTCTCCGACGCTATACTACATCGAAAATGGAAGGTGACTCATTTAACATTTTAGAAAATCTGGACAAGAGAATAACGAAAACAAGGCGAATGAAGCAATCAACACTTTTTGAATTTTTTAAAACGTAATTTATTGTATTGTTTGTACTCTTTTTTTTTTCAATGTAATTTAAAATAACTTTTTGTGAATAAAATAATGATGATAATAAAAATAACATTTTTAAACACCCAATATATTAAGAAATATATTGACAGTCCTAAACCTGTAAAGTGTGAAGGGAAATGTTATTTTTTCACAAATTCTGTTTAAGGACGATCTCTGCTTAAGGACGATTTTTCACGGTCCCTTGAAAGTCGTTAAACAGAGAACCAACTGTATATATATATATTTATATATATATATATATATATATATATATATATATATATATATATATATATATATGTGTGTGTGTGTGTGTGTGTGTGTGTGTGTGTGTGTATGTATGTATGTATGTATATATATATATATATATATATATATATATATATATATATATATATATATATATATATATATATATACCGTAATTTCGCGCGTATAGTCCGCGGAATATCTGTGTTTAAAATGCGAATTTTTGAAGCTGCGGACTATCCACCAGTGCGGATAATACGCTGGTTGTTAACGGTTAAAATCGTTGAAATTTAAAAAACACGCTGTCGTGAACTGCCGATGATCAAATATAAACAACAGCGCGAGATTCCAAGAAAACATTCATATGTATCGTATCGTATCGATAGTAAACCATAGAGCATAGTGCAGAACGAATGAGTAGAAGCAAGTAGAGCTCCTAAAATCCAGGCTGGCGCATCAAGCGGTGCCGGGATAACAAAAATCCTGCAACCTCTGGATATTAGCGTGAACAAAAGTTTCAAGTCCCACGTACGTGCTTGCTGGGAGAACTGGATGTCGGAAGGTTTACATACTTTCACAAAAGGAGGAAATATGAGACGCGCTTCATACACTGAAGTTGCCGAATGGGTCGATAAATCCTGGAAAAGTGTTAAAGTGTCAACCATCCGATCGGGATTTATAAAAGCCGGGATTGTTAGTTAAAGCGAGGAAATCACTGACAGTGAAGATAGTGATGCTGAAAATGAACTTTCGGACACTCTTCCCGAAAATATATTAGAACTGTTTAATTCTGATACCGATGAATCGGACTTTGAAGGTTTTCGTTAATGTAGTAGAATGTGTGATTAATTAAAATCTGATTAATTAGTAAGCACTGTTTTTTATTTGTATTTAGCGTTTTATTTCTGAAGGTATATTAGTAAGTAAGTACTTTTTTTCTATTTATACTTAGTTCTTTGTTTCTAAAATACATTAATATTGCCGTATTAAAATAACGTAATTTCGGACGTATAGTCCGCAGACTATCCGGTGGTGCGGACTATCTGACGATTTTTGAAATTTTTTTTATATAAAATCGGGTCTGCGGACTATACGATGGTGCAGACTATACGTGCGAAATTACGGTATATATATATATATATATATATATATATATGCAGGGCTGGATTTCAGGCGGAACGAGCCGGAACGGCGTTCCGGTACCCCTCTTTAGGCACCTTTCTTTATCAATAATTTAGAATACCACCACCACACACACACACACGCATCCCGGAAGGTTACCGTTCCGGCACCTCTATTTCTAGAAATCTAGCACTGTATGTATATATATATGTATATACATATATACATACACATATATATATATATATATATATATATATATATATATATACATATATACATATATATATATATATATATATATATATATATATATATATATATATATATATATATATATATGTAGAAAGCAGAACTGAACTCTTAACTATGAACTTTAAACTTCATAAAATGTTATTTGTAAACGCATCTAATGTCTGGCGCAAGGGGGCGCCGCTAGCACGAACATTATCACGACCCCTCTACTCTGTTTGGGGAGAACATTAAGACCCCCGCTTTGGATTTCGTCGTGGACGGACTACGTTTTTTTTTTCAATTCTTTCTTAATAAATGCAATTGTTTTTGTTATTTACGATAGTTTCTAGTTAGTTTATGTTGTGGATGTTTTACTCCAACCCCGCGCCCTATAAATATGGTGTCAGAAGTGGGATTAGATATGAATTAGAAAGAAATCTACGAGCACACGACGCGAATCTCCATCAACGCATTACGATGCAACGGACTCCGAACTAAAGTAAGACTATTTTTATGAATTACGATAGTGACTGTTTTGTTTCTTCGAATTACGGCTAATTACGATAATTCTATTTATACGATTTACGATTAATTACGATTTTTGCTACGATTAACGATTCTAAATGGAAAAAATGAAATTAGCTGATATTCCCCGAATCAAAGCAAACTTGAAGTCTGCTTCTGTTAAATCTATAAAATGTTTGCATAATTTTGTTTATGAAACTGAAGGTGATCGATTAAACCGGAAACGGTTACGAGAATTTTCTGGCTTTGACTACCAGAAAAACGAGGAACATTTTGAGAAGAAATTAACTTTTGCTGTGAAAAACGTTAGGCTTGCGAATTTAATTACAATTTGCAATATTTTATGTATTGATTGTGACGGAAATGAAACTGTTCTCGCTACTCGAATTCTCGATAGCCTATTAGATATTGAAACGCTTAAAAATGATAATTTTGAATCTGATAGCGACGATGAACACGTGAATGAAGAAATTCGTAGCGAAGTTAGCGAATTAACCCGTGTAGAACCATCAGTAGATAAATTTTCTAAATTTACTATTTCCTATCATGATATCGAAGACAGTTTGAGAAAGTTTGACGGGAAAGATAATTATTCCATCGAAAAGTGGATAACCGATTTTGAAGAAACGGCAGGTATTTGCGCATGGAATGATCTTCAAAAATTAATATTCGCGAAACGACCATTAACTGAATTAGCGAAACTCTTTATTCAAGGTGAATCTGGCTTAACTTCGTGGGCTAAGCTTAAATTAGCTCTTGAACAAGAATTTGCCTCGAAGTGCACAAGCGCCCAACTCCATAAAATGTTGACGAAACGTCGTTTAAACAACGAAGAATCTCTGCAAGAATATTTTCTGGTCATGAAAGAACTAGCAAGCAGAGGTAACATCGAAACAGAATCCTTAATTCAATATGTTATAGATGGTATTCCCGATAAACCGTCTAACAAAGTGATTCTTTACGGTGCGAAAGATTTAAAAGAGTTTAAGGAAAAATTAGGTATTTACGAAAAAACACGAAATCATACTACGATTCCATCTGAACCACAAACAACAAAAAAGAAAAAACATTTCACCCCTCTTTCAGACGTGTCTCCCCGCTTTCAGCGTTGTAAAAACTGCGGCGATAAAAATCATAGTGTTTGCCCATTTAAAGACCGCGGAAGAAAATGCTTTAATTGCAACCAATTTACGAATGACCACGTTTCTGCTAACTGTCCGGTGAAAAATAATAAAACCCCTGAATGTCAAGCCATGAATATCAGTCGCAGTGTTCCCGAAGAGAAAAATTCTCTTGTACAGATAAGCGTCAGGTTGAACGATAATGAGCTGACGGGTATTTTCGACAGTGGTTCCAGTTTGCATGTAATACGATCCGCTTGCTATGAAAGACTGTGTCTACCGGCTGTTTCTCCCCCCGCCATAAATCTAGTAGGACTAGGCTCTAAGAATGTGTATACCAAGGGTTCTTTTATGCATAGCGTGGAAATCAACGGTCACTCCTTCGAATTGCTGTTTCACGTTGTCCCGGACGGATCTATACCTTTCGACCTTATTATTGGCACCCCTCTGTTAGATTTAGCTGACGTTATTTGAAAAAAGATTCCTTAATTATTCAGAAGCCCTCCAACACGAACAACTTTTTATTGTTGATGGAAAATTTACCCAACTTTGTTACTAACGAATTAGATTTAAACCATATTAACGATAAGCAAAGAAGAGACACTATTTTTAAACCTGTATCTACATATACGCCAAACAAAACTGAAACCGTAGATATTTCTAAGAAGATAATTTTAGACGACGATATAACCGCCAAAATTAAAGCTGCCCAAAAACGAGACAAAATATTGAAACGATTAAAACCTTGATAGAAAAGGGAAATTTTGAAGAACATTTTGTCAAAAATGGAATTTTATATGAGTATAAAAATGGAAGAGAACTTTTAATGGTGCCTCAAGAAATGGAAAAAGAAATAATCAAACGAATTCATAGTAAAAATCATTTTGCATCATCCAAGACAGAAGACGTTTTAAATCAATATTATTACATACGTAATGCCAGAAAACAAATTGATAACGTCATTGCCAACTGCGTAGAATGTATCCTATGTAACAGAAAACGTGGCAAAGGAGAAGGTTTACTTAATCCTATCCCAAAAGAAAATTCACCGTTGAGCACGTATCACATTGACTTTATAGGTCCTATGCCTTCTACGAACAAGAATTATCAACATATTTTCACTGTCGTCGATGCCTTTGCGAAATTTGTATGGTTATACCCAGTAAAATCGACATTGTCACGCGACGCAATAGAAAAGTTAAAGCTACAACAAACTGCCTTTGGAAATCCTTCACGAATTATCAGTGACAGAGGAAGCGCATTTACTTCGAATGATTTTGAGACCTATTGCGTAGAAGAAGAAATAGAGAATATTAAAATTACAGCAGGAATTCCCCGTGGTAACGGTCAGGTTGAAAGGATGCATGAAACTTTAATTCCTATACTCTCTAAACTTTCAATTTCCGATCCAACGAAATGGTACAAATACGTGTCTATGGTTCAACGGATAATGAACAGTACCGCTCTCGAAGTACTAAATTCACACCATTCGAACTGTTGACAGGCGTGAAACTAAAAGGCATAACAGGCATACGAGTGAAAGAAGTCTTAGAAGAAGAGTACCTTAACGCGATGATGAAAGAGAGAGATAAAATGAAGGAAGAAGCAAGGCAAAATATTCTTAAAATTCAGGAAGAAAATCGGAAATCCTATAATAAGAAGAGGAAAAGAACGTACAAGTACAAAGTAGGAGAACTGTGTGCAATCAAGCGCACGCAGTACGGAACTGGAATGAAGTTACGACCGAAATTCCTAGGTCCCTACCAAGTGACCAGTGTCAAGCCCCATGACTGGTACGATGTCGTCAAAGTCGGACAACACGAAGGTCCCAACATCACGTCCTCCGCTGCCGACTACATGAAACCGTGGCATCCCCACTATCCCGATTCAGACGACTGACGAGTTATCCCGCCATCCGATGTCACCACAAGAGCACCCCCTGCATGGTCCAGTGCACTCGATGTCAGCACCAGCGCATTCCCTGCATGGTCCCGTGTATTGTAAGTGTGTTCCATTTTATTTTTTTTTCAGAGCCTGTCAGTGTCTATTGCTTAATGTCATCCGAGGCCGCATGACAGCTAGGATGGCCGATCTGTAGAAAGCAGAACTGAACTTTTAACTATGAACTTTAAACTTCACAAAATGTTATTTGTAAACGCATCTAATGTCTGGCGCAAGAGGGCGCCGCTAGCACGAACATTATCACGACCCCTCTACTCTGTTTGGGGAGAACATTAAGACCCCCGCTTTGGATTCCGTCGTGGACGGACTACGTTTTTTTTCAATTCTTTCTTAATAAATGTAATTGTTTTTGTTATTTACGATGGTTTCTAGTTAGTTTATGTTGTGGATGTTTTACTCCAACCCCGCGCCCTATATATATATATACATATATATATATATATATATATATATATATATATATATATATATATATATATATATATATATATATATATATATATATATATATATATATACAGAGGCTGTTCGCACATTATTTAGACGATTTTGGTAAGCGGTAATAAAAAATCGTTTGCTGCAAAAGAAATAATTTCAATCGTACTATGTTTTTAAAAGTCAAAATTATCGTCTGCGGCTTGAAAGTTTTTTTATTCAAAATGGCGTTTTTAACAAAGCAGTGGTTCGAAGGCTACATTTATACTCTTTCCGAAGAGAAATATGCATACTCCGATATCCAAAAACGATGTGAGAGTCATGGTTTTGTGATATCTAAAGCGTCGATAGGTAATATCGTCAACAAGAAAGGAAAAAAACGTCAAATTGGAGCCTCAAGTGGGACAAAAATTCCAAACAAGTATCCAAGGAAAAAACGGACATCTTCGACTATTGCAAAGGTACGTCGTTTAATGTTAAAAGAAAATCCCCCTAGTCAAAGGACAGTTGCAAAATCATTAAAATGCTCGGTGTCCACTGTAAACAAAATAGTAAACTTTGATTTAAATCTTAAGAAAGCGAAAAAGCGCAATGTGCATCGTCTTCTTCCAAATCATATCGCTGAACGCAGGACACTCTGCAGAATTCTATATGAGAAACACTTATCCAAAGAAAAATGGAAAACAATTGTCACAATAGATGAATCATGGGTGTATTTAAATGATTGCAACAAAAAAAGAGCCATTTATTATCATAAAAGGGGAGAAAAAATTTAAGTACATGGTTCAAAGAATCGAAAGAAAGTTTTTCTAAGGGATTCATGATTCTTGCTGGTTTTTCTTATAATAGCAAGTTAAAAATAAAGAGAGTGGAAAAAAATGTCAAGATTAACTCCAAATACTATCAGGAATATATTTTATCGCCAATTGTTCTGAATGAAATACTATCGCTTTACCCACAGTGCCATCAAACTGTGAGACTCCATCAGGCCAAAGCTAGCAGTCACACATCAAAATCCACTGTAAATTTCCTAAAAGAAATGAAACAAAAAACTGGTATCAAGGTCATAACCTTCACTGATATCCCTACTAAATCTCCCGATGTATCACCTATGGATTTTTGTGCTTTCGGAATTTTAAAATCTGCATTATCCAAACGTCGTCCCAAAACCCTTACAGGACTCTGGAAAGCTGTTCTGGAGGAATGGGATAGAATACCTCTTCTGACACTTGAAAAGGCATTATTATCCTGGAAATTGCGGTGTCGAAAGATAGTTCAGAATAAGGGATGAAGAAGGAGGAAATAATAAGAAATAAGGGTTCAGAATAAGAACATTTAAAACACAAGAATTTTATGTAATTTAGTTTTGTGAATACAATATACATCGTCTAAAAAATGTGTGAACAGCCTCTATATATATATATATATGTGTGTGTGTGTGTGTGTGTGTGTGTGTGTGTATGTATGTATGTATGTATGTATGTATGTATATATATATATATATATATACATATATATATATATATATATATATATATATATACAGAGGCTGTTCACACATTTTTTAGACGATGTATATTGTATTCACAGAACTAAACTACATAAAATTCTTGTGTTTTAAATGTTCTATTTGACATCTCTTATTCTGAACTATCTTTCGACACCGCAATTTCCAGGATAATAATGCCTTTTGAAGTGTCAGAAGAGGTATTCTATCCCATTCCTCCTGAACAGCTTTCCAGAGTCCTGTAAGGGTTTTGGGACGACGTTTGGATAATGCAGATTTTAAAAGTCCGAAAGCACAAAAATCCATAGGTGATACATCGGGAGATTTAGTAGGGATATCAATCAAGGGTATGGCCTTGATACCAGTTTTTTTTCCATTTCTTTTAGGAAATTTACAGTAGATTTTGATGTGTGACTGCTAGCTTTGCCCTGATGGAGTCTCACAGATTGATGGCACTGTGGGTAAAGCGATAGTATTTCATTCAGAAAAATTGGCAATAAAATATGTTCCTGATAGTATTTGGAGTTATTCTTGACATTTTTTTCCACTCTCTTTATTTTTAACTTGCCATTATAAGAAAAACCAGCAACAATCATGAATCCCTTAGAAAAACTTTCTTTCGATTCTTTGAACCATGTACTTAAATTTTTTCCTCCCCTTTTATGATAATAAATGGCTCTTTTTTGTTGCATTCATTTAAATACACCCATTATTCATCTATTGTGACAATTGTTTTTCATTTTTCTTTGGATAAGTGTTTCTCATATAGAATTCTGCAGCGTGTCCTGCGTTCAGCGATATGATTTGGAAGAAGACGATGCACATTGCGTTTTTTCGCTTTCTTAAGATTTAAATCAACGTTTATCATTTTGTTTACAGTGGACACCGAGTATTTTAATGAATTTGCAACTGTCCTTTGACTAGGGGGATTTTCTTTTAACATTAAACAACGTACCTTTGCAATAGTCGAAGATGTCCGTTTTTTCCTTAGATACTTATTTGGAATGTTTGTCCCACTTGAGGCACCAATTTGACGTTTTTTTCCTTTCTTGTTGACGATATTACCTATCGACGATTTAGATATCACAAAACCATGACTCTCACATCGTTTTTGGATAACGGAGTATGCATATTTCTCTTCGGAAAGAGCATAAATGTAGCCTTCGAACCACTACTTTATTAAAAACGCCATTTTGAATAAATACAAAACTTTCATGCCGCAGATGATAATTTTGACTTTTAAAACCATAGTACAATTGCAATTATATCTTTTGCAGCAAACGTTTTTTTATTACCGCTTACCAAAATCGTCTAAAAAATGTGCGAACAGCCTTTGTATATATATATATATATATATATATATATATATATATATATATATATATATATATATATATATATACAGTGGTACCTCGACTTACGAGTGTCTCGACTTACGAATTTTTCGAGATACGAGCATTCTCTCGGTAGATTTTTGCTTCGAGTTACGAACTAAAATTCGGGTTACGATCAAACTTCAGATATCCCCCCGCTGGTTTGAGCAGCGAATTCCATGTTACGTGCTCATCAAATGAGAACACAAGAAGCAAATAATAATATTTACAATCTTTATGTACAATTATTATACAATTGTATAATGTTTTTCTGAGACTACTATCCAGTATTAAACCGAGTGATTGGATTCTGAGAAACCGTTCTTCGGATTCTAAGAAAGAAGAATCTGGACATTTACAGCCACAGTGAACGATGCAACAATCGCCCAGCTTCCATGTCTCACTCGTTCACTTTAAGAGAGTGGCTGGTAATAAAAGAGAAAGTGAGGAAAGCGGGGCGAAAAGGTCAAATATCAACGAATAATATTTAATTTTTCAGTTCAGCCTTTCTCCTCCTCTTCCATCAGCATCTTCAAGCCTGATCTCCAAGGTAAATGTTGTACATTACACTTTATAAAACAAATTTGTTGGAGTACATTCTATTGTATTGCGTTTTTATACAATGTTCGTCGTTTATAATCACTTTTTCTTATTTAAAAACATGTAACAAAAAATTGCGGTGTTGTGGGGTAGCCCGGAACGAATTAATGGCATTTCCATTGATTTCAATGGGGAAAATTGGTTCGAGATACGAGTATTTCGAGTTACGAGCTCCGTCATGGAACGAATTAAACTCGTAAGTCGAGGTACCACTGTATATATGTATGTATGTATATATATGTATATATATGTATATATATATATATGTATGTATATATGTATATATATATATATATATATATATATATATATATATATATATATATATATATATATATATATATATATATATATATATATATATATTATATATATATATATCCATTTTCTAACTATCTTCGTCACCTTTCTAACAGGTGCATACTTAACTTGACAATCCACTAGTTTTTCTCACCTTCCTGAACGCCTTAAAAAAATCTGTGACTTCAATTAACAAAATGTAGATAAGTTCACAAAATTCATAAAGGATTTTGTAAGTAATGTTTCAACACAAATATCAATCTCTTTAGCATATAAACGTTTAATAGTATTATTTGACGTCAGAAATATTAACGATTAACCTCCAGGGAACAGCATTATAACACATTTTATATGCATATTTTTTGTATGTATGCCCATTAATAGTTAGAACCATTACAATTTATGTTTATTTATCCGCTGTTGTAGACAATTAATTGCCATTTTATGCCTGCAAAGATGTTTGATTTCGGTGATAAATATTTCAATTCCAGATTTATTCCAGTGATAAACATTTCATTGTAAGCCTTAATAAGTAATATACTTCAATGGGGCTTCGAACCTTTTACGTATTTGAATATAGTTAGCTAAGATGGCAGTTTTCTTCTGATTTTTAACTAAAGTAGAATTTTAGAAATAAACTATCAGTCTCTCAGTACATAGATGCAACCTCTGGTTACATTCAAGCAACCTTTGGTTATATTCAATGTATAACATACATTCAAAGTTAAGATGAATTAAAAATTCATTATTTATCAATCATCATTAAACTAGGATTTGTTACGTACAAAAATTACACTTCAAAGCTATAAAATCCTTTTATAACCATATATTTATGCTTTGTGGCTTTGAAGTTTATGAGCAAAAGTTAACGTTTAAGACTTTATTTTTTCTCCAAAAGAATTTTCTTTAAAACAGTCATTTGTACGTAATTTAGTCATGTAAGCAGAAACAATATCTGAATTAAAAACTTCAATCATAATCAATTCTCACCTAATATTTCTAATGATAAGTACTAAAGGTAGTGGATATCATATCATACTTCCTCTTGGATAAATCTTTAATCCAGCATGTTATCATCATAATAATAAATGTCAAATACTAATGTGTGTATGTATATATATATATATATTATATATATATGTGTGTGTGTGTGTGTGTGTGTGTGTGTGTGTAAGTAATAATAACGCCCAACTAATATTACTTGTCCTATATCTAACGCGTATCTTAATTTTTCCTCGATAAAGCCCAGCCCTATTTCAAAAACGAAATCGAAATAACCTAATATTCTCTCGGAAAAGTTATTTTTAGACTTCCGTGATTTCGATCCCCCTTCGAAAAAGTACCACGTGATCGGGGGTCAACCAATTATAATAATTCTAAGCCTAGCGGCAAAATCAGAAGTTACTCAGCATAAAAGGGTGAGACAGAGCATTTTCGCGCTCTCTACTTTTTGGCACTATTTCATTACTTCCTTGCTCGCTGTCCGCGTACTGCTCCAAAATATATTAGGATGTAATCGTATTCGATACTCAAGCCTGGGCAGCTATGGGCTGTCCATTGACGTTATTGTCAAACATCATGTCGTCAGCTTGTGCCAATTTGTTCAACTATGTATAGCTGTGTATCTTCTCAGATGTCTTGAAGTTTGGTTCCATGTAATAAAATATTTAAGTGTTCATCGTGTGGTTAAAGTTATTGTAAGTGTTCATCGTGTGGTTAAAGTTATTGTAAGTGTTCATCGTGTTCCTGTTCTTTCCTCAAGTGTATACGTGGGAATCCATCTCCTGTACTGGTCTACTAGAAGTATTACCACTCTGGCTACGTCTCTACTGTCGTGTCACATCTCCTCTACAAAGTTAAAGTATGTGTGCGTTCAAGCACCCGTTTTTTCGTTATATATATATATTTCGTTATATATATATTTTTTCAAAACAACCTCGAAGAAGACGAACAAAACCATAGTTATCTTTCATCATTTTTTAGTGTAAAAATCAAGCAGAATTGCTATTGAATCATCAAGCAAGTAAGTAGAACTTTAAATTTTTTTATGATTAATATATCTACATAAACATCGTTTTAAATGGTTCAGTCCATTGTTCAGTAAAGAATATTGAGAATGCAACTAATTTTTGCTGAACGGTAGAATCTAGCCGTTTGTATATTACCATTAGGTGACGTCAGAAGCACATACTTAGCTGAAAGTTTAACAGGCGAGACCAAGTATTTATTTAGTTCTTCGTCAGTGCCTAAAAATCAATAGATGATATTTATAGATTTTGCAAGTAATGATTCGGAAACAACAAAATCAGTAATATGTATTACCGAAGTAAAGATAATGCATGTTTTTAAAATACGTTGAATTATTTGCTGAAAATTCCTACATTTATTTCCGTGATATACCCAGCAGCAATGGAAGATGCCAGAAGCCGAAAAAATTGCTTGACAGTGACAGTCAAGGATTAAAAGTATTACAACTAAGGCGAGCAGGGAAGAGGAACGTTTACATTCGAAATTCCTAAATGCAAGATTCTTAAATTGTTGCATGACGCTGTAAAGTCAAACTGAGAATCTACGAGAGAAGGGAGTTTCCCTAACTCATAAAATTCATCGACTGAAAGACGGATGAACAAAAATTTTTTAAATACACTTGGATTTCGTAATATTTTTCCGTTGAGCTCATGCCCGAAATACTGTAACGTTAACTCGGAATCTCGCACCCCCACGAACTATTGCTGTTTGCCAATGCGGGGCACTTGTCAGTGATGACATTCGCACTCAACCGCCAGAATCGTTGGTTGCTTTCAATGGGGGACTAGGTATAGGGCAACCAACACCAAAACCTGCAGCCACCTTAGTTTTGACCGAGTACCTTAAGGGGCGACATCCGGGAAGCTCGAACCTTCTCCCGCCCACTCTGACCTCATAGAAATACTTTCCGGTCAACGGATTTAACGTGACCATATCCGGCCTAGACACGAAAGCATTGCACGGCGTTCTTTGTACTCTATCCGTCATCTTGAACCTTGCATCTACTGCAATATTGTTGTGACGTCTGTCTGTCAAGAACCAGAGTCGAATCTCGTGTCTTTGTACCATTAAGTTAGCATATGATTAGAGCACCCGAGGATGTGAGAAATATATTATGACATCCATTCTTCATAGTGCTATTTTGTGTTGTCAGCTTCTTTGACCAGCTAGATCTCCGCTGCAAGACGATGATGGTGGGAATAATGGCAGGAATATTTTTGGTTTACTGCTTCCTCCTACAAATAGCACGTTCCATGCTTACGTCACTCTTCGCATTTCGTTCACATCTTCTACAGTACAGGCAGAGGTGTGGGCAGGGTTCACAAAATATAGGATTAGAGACAGAAAAACAAACTTAACTAAAGTATGTTTACCAAACAAATATATAGATATGTAAAATTCTTCCCAATTTTTGCAATAGCGTTCCTTTTAAGTTTTTCTCCCTTCAGTTATAAAGCAAGAAAGTGTGCCATTTTAACAATGCTTCGGTTTTATTTGTAATTCTTCCTCCCTCTGTGAGATTTTTTAAAACCAAACTGTTGAACTTGGCTGGGCCTGTTTTTTTCTATCATCGCGTTTAATAAGAAATCGAAATCGAAAAAAAAGTCAGTAATCTTAAACCTTTCTGCAGTCAGCAATTCCGTTCTTAAAATAAAAATTAACCTTTTAAAACGCGGTACCATCCACACAAATCCGCTCCTAATTTCGCCTACTGGTGAAAACTGGATGCTAAAAGCGTCGGAAAATAGCCTAAAAAGATTTGTGCGCGAGAGGAAAGGCTCTTCCATCCGACAGCTCTAAGAGACGAGTAGCAGAGTTAAGAGACATGCGTTTTTCATCTTCCAAAAATTGTAAAATGAACCTCTTTTCTTTTTTTCTACCTCTGAAGAGTCGACAAGTTTATTTTTCTCTTCGAGAATGACTCAACCCTTCTGTTACCTGAAGAGACAATGTTGAAAATTTTTCAGACACGTCCGTCACGGTCACAGTGAAGAAAGGAACACGCTCGTTCATAATGGGAGTACGGGAAAGTTTTTAAAAAAATGCCGAAAACAAAAGTGACAGTGTTAGAAGACCTGGAAAATGTTCCTGTCAGCGGAGATATGCCATTTTTTTCTCCTTGCATTTCAATACGTTCTTTGTTCAAAACGGAAAGTTAAAAGTCTCCAAACTGTGCTCTAAGACGCTTATTTCCTGAAATTTTCTGGTCGTAAATGTGTCGGGTGATATTTTTTTGGCAAGTTTAATCTTAACATCTGAAGCATTTCTTACTCATAAACAATTAATTTTTGGTAATTTTAAACTTTTAATTTATAAAATGTATGTACCCCCCTGCCACATAATACAAACTACTTCTAGGAGTATTTCATTTAAAACGTATTTCCGCAGTAATTAATTATTGCAGCGCTATGTAATTAATCGCTGCTATCTATATGTATAAAATTAAAATTCAGGTCTGTTCCTTATACATTCCTAAACTCTTCGACCCACTGGCGCACCCAGGATTTAATCTTGAAGGGGGCCAAGTTGAACGGATAAAAATAATTGTAATGCAAATTCAATATTCATAATGCAATATCTATTTCTTTGGGGGGGGGCAGGGCCCCTTGGCCCACCCCCTGGGTGCGCAACTGCTTCGACCAATCTGAACCAACTTTTGCAGAGTTTCAGAAGTTGATCTTTTATAGTCTATTGAAGTACAATAAAACCTCGTTTATCCGGACTAACTGGCACCATAGGCAATCCGGATAATACGGGTAATATGGGTAATAAGCAAAACAAAATCCTCAACGAAGCAGACTTACCGTTTATTACGATAAAAAAAACTGTGTTTTGTAACAAAACTACTTAGTATTGTTTACAAGACATTAAAAATAATTGCAATATATAAAGAACTTTTTATATATTCAGTCATTTAATGCAACCCATAAACAGAGGGCTCCCAGATTTGTTTTTTTATTGACCATAATTATGTATGGTTTTTTCTATCAAAAATATCTAAAAGTGTGGGTTTTTCCCTTGTAAGTTAAAAATATAGCAAAAAAATATTAATTTCTTATTATAAGCATAATTTAATTACAATAAGGCAGTTTAATAAAAATAATTACAAGAGAAAAAGAACATTTTTATACCATGTTTTTAAATTTTCTGTTGAATCATATAAACTAGACAGTTCTATGTATTAATAAATGCATTTTAAAATATTTTGATGAATTATCCCATCAACTTGAAAGAAAATGAAGTCAATTGGAAGTTAACTTGCGTTTAACTTTTCGTTCCCGTCCCGGCCGATAGATGGTGGCACCAATCTACAAAACAAAATTAACTGAAAAAGATTTTAATTCTGCTTAAATAGGGCTAAAAGTATTAAAATAATACATTGTCATCGTGTTCTGAGCCATTCTAAAAGTTTCAAATGTCTAGCTAGTCGGGAAAAATCGGTTGCAAGATTTGTACCGGACAAACAAACACACACACAGACACAAACAAACATGAAAGCGAGTTAATAAAAACATGGCAATAAAAATAAAAATAACTTTTCACATCATTTCTTAACAAAGAAATGGTAAGTCTAGTAAAGCTTTCTTAAACTCGACAAAAAGCAATTTATTACAATAATTTATTGTACAATCTATGCAGGAACTGTATACTGAATCAAACTAAAAAGCGAATATTTGGTGTACTTATAGTTACGTTCTTGCTATGACAGTTAAAAATTATTATCTAATGTGAACATGAAATAAAAATGTCTTCAAATCTGATCCGGATCATCCAGAGATCCGGATAAATGAGGGCCGGGTAAACGAGGTTTTACTGTAATGATATCTATCTCGATAAAATTGATATTGTCTTTTGACAATGTTAAAATAAAAAGATTTTTTTAGAAACTCGTTCATAGCGTTTCAAAATCTTCTTTCGAAACAGAATTCAAAAATTTGCGTCTGCTAATTTGTTATTAGAAAAATACGGAAAGTAAAATTTCCTGTAGCATATCATGGGAATAGTAAATCTGCTACGTCAAATGATGTGCCATCTAAACTTTATGTTTGAATTATTCTTTACATGGGATGCCTAACAAAGTATTCTTTTAATAAGAGTTACTTTGAAGAGCTAACTAAGGCAGCTACATAATATAAACTTACGTAGGTTTTGACTATACTTATCTTCAATGTTTGATCACGTGTTAAGTAGCTTTCTCCCGTATTTATTTGAAGAGAACTTTCTATTTCCTTCTAAAAGTGGATATTTACCTGCATCGTAAGTTGAAATTGGATCTGTAGATTGATAATATAGTAAATGGAAATTTGGGGAAGAATTATCTACCCAACGGTCAATTTAACTCACTCTTCTCAATCACTCTTTTTGTCGGAAAAAGCTAAAGAGTAGCTTAAATTTGCCGCAAGTTTTGAATACTATTTCGCTTAATTTAATTCTGATTCAGCCTCTTTAGCTATTCGTATGAGAAAATGTGTCTTGTAAGGTTTTCATTCACTTTTTTTTCTCAAAATATATCCCATGCGGACCTTAAACCAACCCAAGCAAACAGTAATATCCTCGATTAAGTCAAGAGAGTTGATTCATTCTTTTCGCTTAATGATTTTTTTTCTATAGTTTGATATCTAACTCTCTTGTCGATTTCCAGCGGGGAATTTCTCTTTTAATCAAAATGAGATTCTTCTAGTTAAGTGAATTATATGAATATAATTTCCGTTTAGTTTTATTTTAAGAAGTATGCTTCCTAAACCCATTCAAAAGAATCATTCTAGTAAATCCAGATATGATATTATCTGCCATTGTGTGATGATGATTGTTTACACAACACTACTGAAATCAACCTCCTCAATTGTTTTCACTTTGACTGGTTGTAGATGATAAAACATCCATCAAACTGCTTTCCTTTAAGTTCCTCTCTTCCATATCTTATCTTTCTTCCCTGATAAGTAATGATAATTGTTTCAAAACCCAACTTAAATTCCAAATCCCAGGAATACTGTGTTAGTAGGGTAGAATTTTCTCAGATAATGACTTTCATTTTCATAGAATTTTTTTTCATTATGCGATGGAAAAAATTGCTAAATCTAGAAGCTATTTATAAATACTAGACCAAAAGTACCTCTTCACCCACTATGCATAGGTTATGAAGATTTCCTTCTAATTCAATATTACAGAAATGAAAGTTTATTCTGAGGTAAATTAAACGTTTCAAACTTTTCGAGTTATTCGTAACCAGGAAAAGTTATTCCTCATTTTTGCTGGAAGTAACAAGTATGAGCTAAACAAAGAAAGCTTTTGATGATATTTTTGGTCGATTTGCTACGAATATTTTTCTTTCTTTTTCCTCGGCTTAAAGCCACGTTAAGGAGCTAGTGCCATCTTCTAAAAATAAAATAATTTTAAATAACTAAAACACCGCAAACTATCTTTCAGCCGTCAGAAACCAGCAATGAAACTTGGAATGAAGCAGTCTTTCGTCAGAACTCTTTGACGCACTATGAAATATAATTAAAATTGGCTGAAGTTTCGACAAGGTATCGTTCATTATTTGTCACTTTTGGGGGAGATTTGCTGCCAATTACCTCGCCAAATCTGTCAACTCTTGAATTTCATTTTTATATAACGTAGCTGGTTGATATATGCATCACTTCAGTGGGCATTCGCAAAACATTATAAGAGTGCAGACCTAAACATTACCACCAAATTTTGGCTAATGGTAACTACAGTATTACCTATATTTCGGGAAACCCATGACCCAGTGGTAACGTGACAACATTCTTTCATATGTTTATGTTCATTTTAAACGTAAAGTATTCTAAAGAATATCACACTATTCAGCATCATTTTTACTACATCAAATTATCAGAAAACGAATTCGGATGTTAAAAATACATATATATATATATATATATATATATATATATATATATATATATATATATATATACACTGCTGGCCACTGTAAATGCAACACCCTGAAGGAAACATGCAAATAACATGAAATTTACAACATGCATTAGCGGAGATGAGATATGCAAATGATTAGAATTTCAGCGCAGACGCACATCACACGCGCCTGTGGAGCCACTTCAAAGCGCTATTTAAGGCTTGGAGATTTCGACGATTTCAAGTTCGGCAATTGTGTTTTTCTTGTGGTTTTTTCAAAAACACGATCAATTATGCTTCGTCGAAAACAGCGATCATCTTTTGATCAAGTATCCGAGTTCGACAGAGGAAGGATAGTGGCCTACCGAGATTGTGGATTATCTTTCAGGGAAATCGGTAGTCGTGTTGGACGAAAAAAAACAACTGTAATGCGGATATGTGATCGTTGGATGCAGGAGGGTACGACGGACCGGCGTGTTCGATCGCATCCACCTCAGCGCACCACTTCACGTGATGACAGGCAAATTGTGCGCATGGCAGTGACGGATCGCTCAGTCACATCACGAACCATAGCACAGCACATGCAGTCTGTAACGCATCATCCAGTGTCTGCGCGTACCATTCGACGCCGTTTACAGCAGAGTGGTCTGTCCGCAAGACGTCCATTGCTTTGTTTACCCTTGACGCAGAACCACAGACGTCTCCGCCGCCAATGGTGCGATGACAGAAGGATGTGGACGGCAGAATGGAATGAAATTGTCTTTACTGACGAGTCACGCTTCTGTCTGCAACACCACGATGGTCGCATTCGAGTCTGAAGACACCGTGAAGAGAGGATGCTGAACAGCTGCGTTATGCACCGCCACACTGGTCCTGCACCGGGTATTATGGTTTGGGGCGGTATTGGATATCACTCTCGCACACCTCTAGTACGCATTGCCGGTACTTTAAACAGCCAGCGCTACATCTCCGAGGTGTTGGAGCCAGTTGTCCTTCCTTACCTTCAGGACTTGCCCACAGCCATATTTCAACAGGATAATGCGCGACCACACGTGGCACGCATTGTCCAACGGTTCTTCGTCAATCGCCAGATTTAATTGCTTCCCTGGCCGCCTCGCTCTCCGGATCTTTCGCCGATAGAAAACATGTGGTCCATGGTTGCTCTACGATTGACCCAGATTCCATCCCCAGCTGCCACAGTAGATCAACTTTGGCAACGTGTGGAAGCTGCTTGGTCTGCTGTACCCCAAGAACTCATCCAAAGTCTGTTTGAATCAATGCCGAGGCGTGTGGCAGCGGTGATCTCCAACAATGGCGGCTACTCTGGCTACTGATTTTGGCAGGAACCACACTTCACAGAAGTCTATAAATTTAATCATTTGATACTTGGTCAACATGTTATCTACAGAATGAATTTTGTTGTGATATCTCGTCTTTCTTGGTGTTGCAATTTGGGTGGCCAGCAGTGTATATATATATATATATATATATATATATATATATATATATATATATATATATATACATATACATGAGTCGATGCTCTTTAGTACTTTTTTAACTCACTGAAACTTTTAAGTCATTTATATTTATTCAACCCAAATATTTTAAAAGTTAAAATAAAATATCTTTATAAAATTCATATGAGCGATATTTTTCAGAGTCCATCGACCTACATCGGACCAGACAATCTGTTTAAGTCTGAGAAAAAAAAAGTTTTTAGGGAAACAACAGGATATTACATTCTCTAAAATCCTGGCATTTCTGCTTTTAAATTTTCAGACTTGGCAAACAAAAAAAAAGTCTAATGTAACTTCCATAATATACCAGCATTTACGCAGGGATTTGCTTTCATTTCGGTTACCAACAAATCTGCAGACGTTCCCAGGGTGATTGGAAATCTGTTCTAAAAAGAAAAGCTTAGGTAAGCGAAATCGATTAAAAAGTGAAATAACGTGTATCACGGATGGATTCAAAATTAACTCCTTTTTTTTGCTACTATCTGGTGTACCAAGAAGGTTTTTTTGCAGCTCAGAAGTATTTAAAGGCAACAGAATTAAGCGAAAAAATAATAAATCGAAAGATTTAATTAAGCGTTCATCAACGTTTCTTTTTATCATTTATACACTGCTGGCCATCCATAATGCAACACCAAGAAGGACAAGAGATATCAAAACCAAATTTATTCCAGAGGTTACAGATAGTATCGATGATAATTGATTGGAAATACAGACTTTTTTGAAGTGAGGAAGACAGGAAAATCAGTAATGAGTGTTGCCTCCCCGTCTGTCAATAACCTCTGTAACACGCCACGCCATTGACTGAAAGAGGCTTTTGATGTAGTGTTGGGGAATGGCAGCCCATGCAGCCTCCACACGTACTGTCCGACACAAGCGTCTACAGACAGCAATCTAACTCCAGCATCAGTTTCGTTTTGCTCCTGCTGCCATCTGTTGGCTTATATGGGAATCTTTTTATCTTAGGATTTTATTATATGAGAATTGTTACGAGAACCTGGCAATAGGACGCTGCATTTTGTCTTTGTATATCTTAGCGGTTACAATACATTATATTTTGTCTTTCTATACTTTAGTGAATAAAAATGTCTGTTCCTGAAGATGCCGAATCTTTAACATCTATTCCTCCTGTAGAGTCATCGCCAGGAAAATTCATCTGCGCGTTGTGTAATAATATCTACGGAAGTTATAAAGCATTAAGGCAGCATGTGAAGAAAAAACATTCTGACAAGGTTAGTGATTTTCCTAGCACAAGAGATGGAAAAGATTATGCACATAAATGTCATCTTTGTAATTGCAAGTTCAGTCATATGTATAATTTAAGGTCTCATTTTAAAAAAAATCATTATGTGAATGATCAAACAAATTCCTGGAAATGTCCTCTGTGCAGCTATGAATCTATGAAGAATGACTTGCGTGTACATTTTGCAACTGTACACGACATCAAAGTTGAATATATTGATTTGGAATTTAGCAATTTTGAACAATTTGAAACGTGGAAAGAAAAAACTGAAAAAGAAGAAATTTGTCAATACATTAAGGATCGTGGAGCATGCTCATCTGCTTCGAGTAAAATATATTATTATACGTGTCATCGATCAGGATACTACACTTCTAAAGGAGAAGGAATGCGACACTTAAAGACTCAAGGGAGTAACAAAATTAATGGTTACTGCCCTGCAGAAATAAAAGTTACAGAAACAGATACTGGAACTTGTAGTGTTAAGTTCTGTAATGTGCACGTTGGACATACTAAGGATATTGGACATCTCACTCTCACAGAGAGTGAGCGACAATGTCTGGCTGTAAAAATTGCATCTAAAGTACCTATTGAAGACATCTTAGATGAAATCCGAGATTCCATTACTGACTTAAAATTAGAGAGACTACATCTCCTAACAAAAAAAGATTTGTATAATATAGGAAGATGTTTTAACATAGGGACGAATTCTGTTAAACATAAAGATGATGCTACAAGTGTTGATGCGTGGGTGAATGAAGTTACAGAAGCATCCAACTCTTGTATTTTATTTTATAAAGCACAAGGGGCTAAGTCAGATTTATTTCCTATATTCAAAGAAGAAGATTTTGTTCTTGTTATAATGAATGAGGCGCAGATGGAGATGCTGAAGAAGTACGACTCCCATGTGTGCATTGATAGTACACATGGTACTAATAGTTATGACTTTGAGCTAATTACATTGTTAGTTCTTGACGATTTAAGGCAAGGATTTCCTTGTGCCTTTATGATATGTAATAGAACTGATCATGCTGCATTAAGATTATTTTTTATGAAATAAAAAAAAGTAGGTGAAATCTGTCCAACAGTATTCATGTCAGACATGGCAGATTCTTTCTTCAATGCATGGTCAGATGTTTTTGCAAATGAACCAAAACATAGACTGTTTTGCACATGGCATGTTGATCGGGCATGGAGGAAGAATCTGCAAAAAATAAAATCAAGAGAAACTCAGACACATATTTATAAAGTTTTAAGAACGCTGATGGAAGAGAAGGATCTTCAGACATTTAAAATAATTTTTGACCAAGCTTTAAAGCAAATGGTCGAAAATAATTTGACTGCAGATTTTGGAAAATATTTTGTAGAAAACTATTCAAAATCTGTGGAATCATGGGCATATTGTTATCGCTTACAATGTGGATTGAACACTAACATGCATATTGAACGTATGCACCGAACTTTAAAATATATTTATTTGAAAGGGAAACACACAAAACGATTGGACAAGACAATCCATGCACTAATGCGTTTCATTCGTGATAAACTAATAGATAGACTCATTGTCCTGAATAAGGGAAAGTTAACTTCCAAATTGAAAGATATAAGAACTCGCCATAAAGCAAGCCTGTCACTGTCAACAGAGACAATTATTAAAGATGATAGTGGTTATATTGTACCATCATCATCATCATTTGAAACTTACATTGTTCAAGAAACAAATCAAAACTGTACGTGTCAACTCATCTGTGCAGATTGTAATAATACGTGCATGAATTATTATTCATGCACATGTTTAGATGCAAGCATTAAATGGAATATGTGTAAACATATACATTTGGTATGTAAAATGAAAATGTCAGACACTGTGTTAGCCGATGCAGACATCAATAATGATTCATATTCTGCTCAAAATGATTTATCTGTTGATGAAGGAAGTACATCTCATGAAGCAAATATTTTAATAGCAGAACTCAGCAAAAAAAATGAAAGGTCTTCTAGTCTAAGCCTATTAGAAAAAAAAGAGCAACTAAAAAAAATTTTTCTCGAAATCCTAGATGATGTATCATGTTTGGATGATGCAAAATTTGTAGAAAATAATTTGAAGTCCCTCAAACCATCTTTAAGAGCTTTCATCAATTCAAAAAGCACGAAGAATACACTCACGCTTCAGAACAAATCTGTACCCCACAATAAATGTTTAGAGCCTCAGAGAAGGTTATTTTCAACACGAAAAAGAAAAAGGATTTCACAAAATGCAGTAAAAAAACCAGAACATGGGGAATCTCATAAAATAGCATTAGATTTAATTATGAATTCAAAATGAATTATAAGTTAAATTTTAGCTCTAAGATATTTAGAGGAATGAACTGTTAATTAGTCGAATTACGTTTTTTAAAGATTTTATTATCTTCATGGGTAATATAATGCTGGCTTTGCTTCAACTATGACTTCTTTCTGTGTCAACAGAAGGAGCATTTTGTGCACCACATAAGTTTTAGGGTGGACTTGGTGTATCTCTACAAGGATTGAGCAATTCTTTTGTAATTGAAAATGTTTTCCCTTGAAAAGTTTCATTAATTATGAAAATGACAATGTCTGTAACCTCTAGAATATATGTAATATATGTAATGATTATATAAAATGAATGTATAAATAAACGGAGCGGCGTACCGCAAACCCCGCCAAAAAAATTTTACTGTTTTATTTTTTAAAAAGTAAGTATTTTTATTTCCTATCATTTCCTCATCTATTATAAATTTAATAAAAGCTAATAAAATATCTTTTTTCTGTTATTATATTATTGGAAATGTGTTTTGAAAGATATTTAGTTAACTGAAAATATACCTACGCCCAGTGCTTTTTTTCCTAAAAAAATAGGTGGGTATACTGTGTTTTCTCAAATAAAGGTGTGTATTTTTAGTGCTATGTTTTCACACGTCACGTCACAGGGGAGTAAAAAACTCGCAGCAAAAAAATACTTTTTGTTATATATTAACAACCAATTCATAAGTTTCTTTAAATTTTAGAAAAAAAACCCTGACTAAGCCTAATAATTTTTGTACAAAATGGTGTTTATAAGTATTTCATCATTCCTTCATAATTTTAACATGTGAAAGAATGATTTAAATTGTGTGGGAATGATCTGATTCCATTTATATATGTACTAAACAATAATTAAGAATAATCTAATGCAGGGGTGTCGAACTCAAAGGCTAACTTGGGCCAAAGAAACAAGGTTTAACTATAGGTGGGCCGCAAAAAAAAATCAATATTAATAGAAACGTAGGTTTATTTACCTAATTACAGTATATTCAACATAAATATATGCATTTTATTTAATAATAGCAAAAAAAGAGTATAATTAAAAACATTTAGCGAATTCTTCCTATCTTCTTATAATTCTGTGTCGGTTATTTAATTATATATTATTACGTGCCAATATATTGGCCAGGCCGCAAGTTTGACATCCCTGATCTAATGTAATAAAGTACATATTAAAAACTCTTATAATTTTTAATTTGAGTAAATAAGGTTAATCCATTTTAACTTATATTATTTTATTGGGAGAAGTTAAAAATAAACATCAAATCTTCTAAATTTTAATGCTTTATCTTTATTTTTTCAATTAAATAGTGTCAAATGTTCAATTATGTTTATTAAGAAAATACGTCATTTGTAAAGATAATATAGTAACATTTAACAGTTTCAAAACAGAAAAAAGACGTGAAATACAAAAAGTGGATCTTGGAGAAAACTAATTCTTGCAAAGGTGTTAAAAAAGTCGCGACAAAATTTGTAAATAAGGAGATATAAACAGCATTAAATTTAGTTACTAAATTAAAAGAGAATATAAACCGTTATTTGGTTCATCTTGGCAACATTAAACATCAATATACAGGCATAGCAGATTTAAAGAAGAATCTACAACCTAATGCAGTACTAATACATACAGACTTCAGTGAAAATTACTGTTGTAAGTATAGTGAAGAAATCCAATCAGTACACTCAGTCAGATGGAGTTCTCAAACAAATTTCATTGCACAAAGATGTGCAACGAACTGTGTTCTTTACCAGACACAAAAGGATTCGTTAACATTGATTCCTTTTGCCACGGCAAGCAAATGACTCAAACATGACACATCGGCCATCTGGGCTCATCTACAGACCATTTCAAAATATTTTTTTCAAGAACCAGCATTCAATTAATACTGTTCATATGTTAGGTCGCTCATGTCGGTCAGTCGTTCCCTCCGGCACCCACCGATTCCATATTCACATGACTGTGACTTGACTACGTCCGACACGATGACCAATTTCTCTGAAGGATAATCCACAATCTCTGTATTCAACGATTCTGCCTCGGTCGAACTCCGAAATGTGCTCGAATGATGCTCGCGTTTTTCTCCGAGTCATACTGAAGCTTCACACACAAAAAATCTCACGGGAGCACAATTCACGTTCTTCAAAACGGATCGTAGGACCATATGAAAATGGGTAAAACTGTGTTTCCTAGGCCCTGCCCTCTAACGCAGGTTTTCAGAGAATGAACAGCGGGGAACCCTCATTGAACAGAAAGTAAAAAAAAGGAGAAAAGTGATTGGTGCTCTCAGGAACTCGTGAGTTCGATTCCTTCAGTTGGATTCACCGAAGTGAAGCAGCATCGGGCATGTACAGTAGTTAGGAGAGTGACATGACTATAGCAGTTCGTCTCCGGAATAAGAGAGATTAAGTTCAGAGCTATAGCTGAGAAAATAGAGAGAAGAAAGTTTAGGGATAGCGGCACATATTTTTATTTGTTTTTGAGATTTTTTATTATTCTTTTACCTTGGCAAGCCAAGTATCATTTTTAAATTTTATAAAGAAAATAAACAGACAAGGGACAACACTTAAGATAATGAGAGGATGGCTGTAGACCTTTTCCTGTTAATAGGATCAGCATGATCATAGTTTGCAAGTTCTTTTAGTAAATCATTGTCAATTGAGTTGTGGAAGTTTATAGCTAAATTTTGTAAATAATTTTGAATAGTTGGGAGACCAATCTCCCTGTAAATATCAACATTTCTAAAGTACCAAGGAGCATTAGCGATTTGCCTAATAGTACTGCTTTGAGCAGAAGCGAGTTTTTTGATACGAGATTTTGCACAATATGACCGTGCTGGCACTTCATAAGTTAAAATGGGACGAAGATAAGAAGTGTACATGAGCAATTTGTTACTAATGCTTAATTTGCTGTCTCGAGCAATTATGGGGTAATTAATCTGCGAGCTGCTCGAAACTTTTCCCTAACGTGTGTGATGTGTTGTTTCCAAGCAGGGCCGCCCAAGTAGAGACTTTACGGGGCCTGGGGCAAATTTCTGTTGGGGGCCCCAAAAAATATGATTAATCGAATAATTTTTTTTTTTTTGGGGGGGGGGCCTTTTTTCAGGAGATTATTTTTAATTCTGAAGTACGGTACAAATTTCAGAATTTTCTTTCGGAGGAAATCTAATAAATAAATTTTTAAAAAAATGTTTGGGGCCCCTCCGGCAGTTGGGGGCCTGGGGCAAAGTGCCCCAGTGGCCCCCCCCCCTTGTGGGCGGCCCTGTTTCCAAGTGATATTTTTATCAAGAATAACTCCGAGATATTTTACATTGTCATACCAGGGAAGTTTAGTTGTACCGATTTTTATTTGATGATTATTAAAAGTTTTTTTGCGTTTCGATGTGAACATTACTGCAATGCACGTGTCAGAATTAATTTTAATGCTCCATTTGTCGAGCCAGTGTTGTATGGTAGTCATATGTTTATTGACGTTTTTAACAGCGTATTAATTTGAAGTTTTTGCAGGAGGAATATAGGGCAATGTCATCAGAGAATATGGCAAGAGTAATATTTGTGGGCTTGCGGTAAGTCGTTTACATAGTTATGAAAAGAATCGGTCCGAGAACGCTACCTTGTGGAAGGCCACTGTGTATGTTGAATTTATTAGAAAGCTGACCGTCAATTTTGACCTGAAAAGTGCTATTATTGAGATAGGAAATAAACAGTTTAATAAATTGGGGGGGGTGTAATTGATTAATCTATGAATTATACCATCAATCCAAACTTTGTTGAACGCTAAAGAAACATGTAATAACAGGGCAGCGGTGGAGAGCTTATTTCTTTTAGAATTAGTTAAGTGTTCAGTTAGACGGTAGATTTGGTGAGGGGCTGAGAGAGATTTTCTGAATCCAAATTGATAGGGGATAAGAATGTTATTGTTTTTCAGGTGTTCGTTAGTGTATTTTGAGATAAAATTTTCTGTAATTTTTGTGATATAATTAAGAAGACTAATGAGTCGATAACTGCTGGGTGAAGAGGATTGTTTGTAAGGTTTCGGGATGGGAACAATGATTGAGTTTTTCCAGTTAAAGTGGCAAGTGCTCGAATTTAAAAATGGAGATAATAACAATTGTAATTTGAAAATATATATGTAGGGGAGATACTTGAGCATGGTATTGTTAAAGTTGTCCCCTCCAGGAGATTTTCTTTCGGGGAGTTTTTTAATAATTTCACGGACATCTTTAGGGACAATATAGGGAGTAGGACTTTCATGTGGGGTGTTAAGAAAAAGATTTAAACTATTTTTAACAATGTTTTCAGTGCTAGTATTAAGTACGGGATTGGGAGTAAATTTTTTAGCAAAGTTTTTCCCTATGAGGTTACTGTTATCTACCTCTGTCAGGGAGTGAGAATTTAGGTCGGGGTCTTTTAAAGGGGGAATGGTTCGATATTGGTTTTTGAAGCGTTTAGCGGCTCGCCAAATGGAGTTGTTAGTAGTGCCTGATGATTCTAGGTAGTTTTTCCAGTTTTTGTTCGAAAGGTCGCGGAGATAGTACTTTAGGTCTTCCTGGGCTTTGTACATATTAGTTTTATTTTCAGAAGTTCTATTGGTTTGCCAATTTTTACGCGATCTATTTTTATTGTTAATTGGGATTTTAAGTTGTTGATCTTGGTGAGTTTTAACTTGTGGGGAAATAAGTAGATATCCCCCCACAAGTCAAAACTCATCAAGGTGCTATTGTTTAGGCAGATATTAATATCTATAGCAATATTGATTACAAGATTTTCAAGTTCAGTTACATTATTTACTATGGGGGGAATGTAAGGGATATTTTCAAGCTCGTGAGTAAATTTTTTCCAGTTGACGTGTATAGTGTGGTTGATAATTAAAGGATTGCAATCAAGTGGAATTTTAATGTCTACAGGGTTGTGATCACATAATTCTCAAAGGGTGTTAATATAGGTCGTGAGAAAAACCTTTTATGAGGGTTAAGTCTATAATGCTATTGCTACTGTTATTAAAGTGAGTGGGAAAAGGGGGGGGGGCTATTATACGGAAGTTAGTTTTACTCGTGAAGTCATAAATAATATTACCGTAGTAGTTATGGGTGGTGTAGTTCCTATGTTTATATTGTACATTTAGATCCCCGAAGATAAGAGTATTTATGTTTAAAGTGTTGAGAGTATTAAGATCGCTTTTAATGTCAACAGCTTTTCGACCTGGCGGGATATACGTAGAAATGATAGTATAATGGGGGAGGTTGTGAATTTTAATGTTTACAGCAGTAGCATTGATAATTTTAAGAGAGGGAGAATAATTTCAAGGTGGGGAAGGGAGTTTTTGATTAAAATAGCGGCCCCTCATGGGATGGGGTGAGTTTGTGTAGTCGTTACTATAAGTTGTATAGTTATAAATACGGAGTTTATGCTCTGGTCTGAGGTGTGTTTCTTGCAGAAGAAAAGTGTCGGGCTATGTTCATGTACAAAGTCTTTGAACTCATAGATGCGAACGCTGATGCCATTGGAATTCCAGGCCAAAACAGAAAGAGAAAGGGGCGGGGCATTATCCAGAAGTCGGGAACGATTTATGAAGACCGCGTAAGAAGCTAAAAGTTTTATCTTCTACAGTCTCTGATTTTTTAATGTTAGCTCTTACTCTTCTGGGGTTTTCAAGGATGTTAGTGAAGTCTTAAACACCTAGTTCCTCAATTATTTCATTCATTATTGCAGTGATTTCTTGGAATTGTTTTATTAAGGTAATGCTGTTATTAGCGGGTTTCATGGGATTTTGGTTGGTGGGAGGGAATATCCGGATTAATTTCTGGGGTGTGGGGGTTAGCTGAATTACTTAAGTTGGCGCTAGCCATTTGAGCATAGAATAGGTTTGCTCTAGCAAGTTTGGTTGTTTTACGTTCTAGTTCTTTCACCTCTTTTATGGATTGTTTCTTGGCGATTATATTGTGTGGAAACTTAGGGCATCCCTGTAGTTAGCCGAGTGATCACCGTGGCAATCGCAGCATTTGATAGCTACAGCTAGAGTGCCGTCTAGGCATTTATGTGTGTGGTGATCGCCTGCGCATTTCACGCCCCTGGGATTCATATAGCAGTTTTTGCTGTGGTGGTGAAAGAGCTGACATTTAAAACACTGATTTGATTTAAATGGAGATTTGTAGTACTCTATATTAATGCGGACTAAAATAAGGCGATTTATTCGAAAATAGATTTTGCCTAGTCGGTGGGGGTGAGCTGTACTTGGTATAGTGGAAGTTTTGCCATGTCCTTCTGCTGTAACTGCGCGACTTTTATAACTGGAAATTCAAGTTCATTAAATTTGTCCTTAATTTTAACAGGGGTAAATTCCTTAGGGAGGCCACGAATTACAATTTTTATAGGGCTAACAACTCCCAGTGGGAGTATGAATGCTCTAATGTTATTATCCTTCAGACATTGGGTGATTTCACGATGGTCTTTTTCAGTGGCTGGGTCGATACGAATAAATTCGGCTCCTATTCTGGCGTGGAACTTCCTAACGTCTCCCTCATCAGTGAGGGTAGCTAAGATATCCCTATAATTTTCAATTTTTATAACTATGATATGTTTGATTTTACTTGTTGCAACAGTAATTCGGGGATTACTGGGGCCAGGAGCATTTAAATTAGCTTCAGGAAGCGCACTATATCTATTGTGCGTAGGTATCGGCGCAAGGATATGGGCCAAATTGATTGGCTCTTTGGCCGTTAACCTGGCTGCTGGGGTCATGAATTCAGTGGCATTCGCCGCTGATTTGTCTTTAAGCGTTAGGAGAGCTGGGTAATCAGAGTTATTACATGTTTTAGCCTTTTTCTTCGGGTTAGTGAGAATAGGAAGGTTAGTTTTATTAGTGAGTTGAGTATAGTACTCGCTAACGCGATTCTCATACTTACCAATCCTGAAATATTCATAAGCCATCGGGTGAATGTTCTCGATGCTTTCATGAAGGTAGGGAGGTATGGTGTCTTCGATCAGTCCTTGAAGAACTTCTTTATTTTTATCGGAGAGGCGGTTTACATCAATCTTTGGGGTGAAAGGTACAGGTGATGGGTTTGGTGGCCCTTCATCGGCTTGCAGTTCCATACAATCCTCGGAAGAGAGGGCGGGGGGGGGAGAAACTCGCCATGGCGCAGCGGTGGAAACACGCGTCTGCTCTCAGCACGTGTAATCAGAGGCTCAATCACTCACACAGAGTGCTTCAAAACGGACCATAGGAAAATGGGTCAAACTACGTTTCCTGGGCCATCCCCTCTAACACCGGTTTATCTTTTTATATAGTTTTTCAGGAGTGCTGCAGTCGCCCATGATGTGCTCTGCGCTGCAATCGTTATCATTTGTATATTCCCTCGCGATATACAGAGGCTGTTCACACATTTTTTAGACGATGTATATTGTATTCACAAAACTAAATTACATAAAATCCTTGCGTTTTAAATGTTTTATTTGACATCCCTTATTCTGAACTATCTTTCGACACCGCAATTTCCAGGAAAATAATGCCTTTTGAAGTGTCAGAAGAGGTATTCTATACCATTCCTCCTGAACAGCTTTCCAGAGTCCTGTAAAGGTTTTGGGACGACGTTTGGATAATGCAGATTTTAAAAGTCCGAAAGCACAAAAATCCATAGGTGATACATCGGGAGATTTAGTAGGGATATCAGTGAAGGGTATGGCCTTGATACCAGTTTTTTGCTCCATTCCTTTTAGGAAATTTACAGTGGATTTTGATGTGTGACTGCTAGCTTTGTCCTGATGGAGTCTCACAGATTGATGGCACTGTGGGTAAAGCGATGGTATTTCATTCAGAAAAATTGGCGATAAAATATGTTCCTGATAGTATTTGGAGTTAATCTTGACATTTTTTTCCACTCTCTTTATTTTTAACTTGCCATTATAAGAAAAACCAGCAACAATCATGAATCCCTTAGAAAAACTTTCTTTCGATTCTTTGAACCATGTACTTAAATTTTTTTCTCCCCTTTTATGACAATAAATGGCTCTTTTTATGTTGCAGTCATTTACGTACACCCATGATTCATCTATTGTGACAATTGTTTTCAGTTTTTCTTTGGATAAGTGTTTCTCATATAGAATTCTGCAGCGTGTCCTGCGTTCAGCGATATGATTTGGAAGAAGACGATGCACATTGCGTTTTTTCGCTTTCTTAAGATTTAAATCAACGTTTATCATTTTGTTTATAGTGGACACCGAGGATTTTAATGATTTTGCAACTGTCCTTTGACTAGGGGGATTTTCTTTTAACATTAAACAACGTACCTTTGCAATAGTCGAAGATGTCCGTTTTTTCCTTGGATACTTGTTTGGAATGTTTGTCCCACTTGAGGCTCCAATTTGACGTTTTTTTCCTTTCTTGTTGACGATATTACCTATCGACGCTTTAGATATCACAAAACCATGACTGTCACATCGTTTTTGGATAACGGAGTATGCATATTTCTCTTCGGAAAGAGCATAAATGTAGCCTTCGAACCACTGCTTTGTTAAAAACGTCATTTTGAATAAAAACAAAACTTTCAAGCCGCAGACGATAATTTTGACTTTTAAAAACATAGTACAATTGCAATTATTTCTTTTGCAGCAAACGATTTTTTATTACCGCTTACCAAAATCGTCTAAAAAATGTGCGAACAGCCTCTGTACGCATGATGCAAATTTCATGCTGTTTGGTTGCTTCCTTCTTGGTGTTGCATTTTTTATGGCCAGAAGTGTATATATCGTCAAAATTGTGTGTTTTCTAACAATCTGATGGATTAAACTAGATAACCTATACGACCATCATTTTTTCATGGTTTATGAGACCTTCATTATAGGCTTGCCATCTGTCCTCTTTTAAATGGCGTCCGGGGTTGTCTGGGGAATTTTTTTAAATGTCCGGGGGTTTTAAGAGTGCGCGGTTTTACACTAGTTTCGTATTCACAGAAAAATATTTACAGAATTTTACTTTAAAAATGGCAGAATTTAATTTCTGCTTACTGGCGTATAATGCGGACGTAAAGGGAATATTTTCTTTAATAGCAAGTCAGTGGAAGAAAGAAAGAAATAGCTAAAACCATAAACTGTATCCGAAATTATCAAGATTAAATATAACTGTGAAATGACATGCCAAGAATTTAATCAGTTCCTTCAAAAAAGTTATAAAAGGGTATTAAAAGATATCGGTAGTACAGGTGATTTTTTTCAACGCGGAGGCGCTTGTTGTGAGACATTCCCTTTTTGTTATTCACCACGAAGTGTTGCTGGCTACTTTCTTATGGGAGCACCATTTAGGTGAACCAGCATTGCTTCCTACGAGAGGACAACACGGCAAAATTCCAGGCCTTATTCGGGATTTGAACCCAAGCCCACTGCGTGGAAGCTTTCGACACTAACCACTGTACCATGTGGGTGGTGATCAAATAAATATAGTGGGTCAAAATTATGGTGGCACAAGGGGATGGTATTGGATCACCTATGTGGTATCCCCCATTGCAAGCAACCAACGTCTCTCGCGGATGCTTCTTCTAGGGCGAATGTCAAAAGATAATGTTATTAAAATAAAGAGAAGCTATCAGGATATCCTGATGGAAAAAAGACTACAATATCGTTTTCATACCTTAATATTTTCCCTCAAATAAATTTGCTGATTTACGTTTCTGTTTTCGAAAGGTCAGTGTCGGCATAAAAACCTATTTAACCGGCATTAATTAGAACGATGAAAATGAATACAGTTTTTCATTGCTAATTAGAATTATTTATTTAGTACTAATAAGAAGTCACTAATTATGTTTAAATGTTCCGTCTCATTTTCAGACTCTGCGAATTTCTGTTAACAATGAAGCAAGTAATAGGAATATGAGCCAATTAGCTCAAACATGCAATGCCTCTGTCTTATTGTTATGCATGAAATAACTTTAGAGTTATTCAACGTCTTGATTTTTTTAGCGGGATATTTTGACATGCACTGGCATTTCACAAGAAACAAAACAGCAATCAATTAATTAATCCGAGCAGTAGCTAGATATATTTTAGCAGAATGAAGAACACGGTATTTATTACTCCCCCGTTCTTGAACTTAATCATTTTTCACTCAAATGACAGTCGTGAATTCCCGATGCTCATTTGTTCTGGTAAAGAGTAATTACTGCCATTCCCACGAGAGAAAAATATCCATTTCAGATATCAAGAACGGAGGAAAAAAGTAGGCGCATTTTGAAACATAATTTAGAGCTAAGCGAGAGAAAGGTTTGGCGGTACGTGTATATGAAAAAATTATTCTTTGCGGATTTTTACTGGTTTGTAATTTTTTGCGCTTTCATTGTCTAAATTGTGAATGTTGTCCACTTCTAAGAACCGCAATATGCGCCAACAGTATTGTAAAATGCATTTTATTCTGCGATAGAATTTACGTAACAGGCTGAAATATAAAACTCTAGAAATATCTCTAGTTATGGCAATTTGTTGACTATTTTCGAAATCCGTCTGTAAATTCCTGCAAAGTTTTGTTTTCGAAATTTCGATATTTTGAACTTCCTGGAATTTTTATTGAACAGTATAAGTTTATTGAAGATCACAACTATCAGAAACGATTCTTCGTTTAATGATAATGTAACAGTAGACAAAGAAATGTTAAACTGTTCTTTTCTGGTGTTCTTGCTTTTGTTTCTGTTTCAAAACATCAATGAGAAAAAAATTATATATATATATATATATATATATATACACACTGAAGTGCCACTGAATTAGGGATAGCAAAGCCTATGCAAATTGTGTAGCGCTGCGCATCATGTATGCGTAAGTGAGGGCGCTGTGGTAACTGCATATATAGCGCGTACTGTGGTTGTTCTGAATTAGTTGTTGGAATTGCCAGTATGGGTAAACTGCCTGATTTAGATGCCTTTGATCGCGGACAAATCGTAGGTGCGCGACGCATGGGCCATTTATTTTCCGAAATCGTCCGACAGCTAGGATTTTCAAGGTCGACAGTGTCAAGAGTATACCAAGAATACATGGATGGTGGAAAAAAACTAGCGATCGGGCAAACTGCAAAGGATAATTAGCCTTGACAGTGCGTGGTGAGAGACGGCTCAGGCGTATCGAACGTAGCCAACAAAGCCAAACATTAGCTCAAATTACCACCCAGTTTAATGACGGTGCCAGTCGTACAGTCAGGAAACGGACTGTGCAACGCTCGCTTCATCTTATGGGTTTCGGGAGCCGTCGACCTACGAGAGTACCATTGCTCTATACTCGCCATCGGGTTGCACGTCTTGCCTGGGCAAGAGAGCACAGAGACTGGAGTATAGAGGACTGGAAACGAGTAGCATGGAGTGATGAGTCTCGATTCCGACTACTTAACGCCAACGGGAGGCTGAGAATATGGCGCCAGGCTCATGAAGCCATGGATCCTGCATGCCTGGCTGGAACTGTACAAGGGCATGGTGGCTCAATCATGGTCTGGGGTGTTTTTTCGTGGCACAGTTTGGGATCTTTGGTGCGTGTATCAACCTCCCTCAATGCAATTCGGTACGTAGAGTTGCTGGGTGATCACCTCCATCCGTTTATGCTGTTCTGTTATCCGCACGGTAATGGAGTTTTCCAGCAAGACAACTGTACCTCTCACAAGTCCCGGTTGGCTACTGGCTGGTTGGATGAGCATTCCTCTGACTTCTCTGTCATGAATTGGCCACCTAGAAGCCCAGACTTAAATCCTATTGAGCATCTTTGGGATGTTTTGGAACAAGGCGTGAAAGACCATCACACAGCACCAAAGAACCTTACTGAATTATGGACAGCTTTAACCAATATTTGGCAAGCCATTCCCGTGGAACGCTTCCAGAAACTTGTTGAATCTATGCCTCGTCGTGTGGCAGCCGTTATCAAGGCCAGAGGAGGCCCAACTCGTTACTAGGTAGTTATCCCTAATTCAGTGGCACTTTAGTGTATATATATATATATATATATATATATATATATATATATATAAATGAAAATGTTTGAGTATTTTCTAAGTAGGACAAATAAGCCATTACTGTCATCAAAACCAATCCTTGTTGAGAAGAGGTGTGTTGCTTCCCAAACATAACGAGGAATAATTAATGTTAATTATTGAATTATCTATGACACAAATGGATTGAAACATTGTATGAAAGCAGTTTTTTAAAAATCCTTCATTTCGGTGCAATATTCGAAATTAATTTGAATGATTCTTGACCTGCGAGACCTTCGTTAATAACGGGGCACCCAATTGGTTTATAGATGTTCTAGCTAACTTTAAAATCCTAAAAATGTTTCTGATAAGAATACTTAATTGCAACCGTCTGGATACTTAATTCCAATCTGGATATTTCTTCGAGACAAAAATTTTTATTTTTTATACTGCAAGGTAAGTTGGGGTAACTGGACCATAGATTTACAACTTTTTTATATACCATATCTTTAACACATAAAAATTATACTAATATGTATAATTTTCAAAAATCTGTAATAACTTAACCAGTAGTAAGCTTAAGTGAAAAAGAACACAATTGAGTGACTTAACTGCTAAACTTGTAATAATTAAACTTACTCATACTCAAATAAACAACCGTTTAACTGTGGAGCACTGAAAATTTCACCTTTATACATGGGGACTGGGGATCTAATCAGTCTTAAAATACCTTCTTCATGCCAAAGAATATCCTCCTGTATTAAAGGAGGCGTTACTCCTGTATTTGGTCCTTATACCTGTTGAACCATCATCATTAGTATCTGAATTCACTACAGGTTTCAGCTTTTTAAACTTGCAGAGGCCAGAAGTTGAAGGCAATGAGTTTTCTAAATCTACTGAAGTTATTGGTTTAAATACAATCTTTCTTTTCACTTTCAAGTTTGTCTTTAAGTTTTTTCTTCACAATGTCATCTTTTTCTGTTTTTTAGGAGTTTTTCTTCTACCTTTTTAATTTTTCTCTTGTAAAACCAAACCTTCTAACCTCTTTTATTCCTGTCTTTTTTCTATGTAAATATGACGCAAATCTTGGGTGAGTTGTAAGAAAAAGAAGAAAACATGTTTGAACTCTCACAAGTTTTGAAAGTATAAATTTCTCCAACAACATTCTATCTATAAACTCCTGCGTCTTGATTGACTTTATTGCAACTTATGAACATAACTTAATTAGTTCAGTTACTTAAGTTAGGTTAGTATTAATTAATATAAGCATAAGTGGATCAGTGTGGGGTAACTGGGCCATAACTGGACCAAGTTCCCCTGAAGGTAAGGCCTAGTTGCCCCATATTACTAAATCTTATGGGGTAACTGGCTTATACCCCTCCACAGATCTTTAACATGCAGGATAGGTTAAAACACTACACAGAGAAGGCTATTTTGATATTAACTGAGCTAAAAATTCTTGCATTCAATTTTTAAGAGATAAAAATAGACTTATAAAAAATTATTGAATTCACCCTTGTAGAAAGATGCTTTGTCATGACAAATCCAAAAAAATTAGCAGCCATAAAACATTCTTTAACCAAGCTAGAGACCTGTTGTGTTGTTGTTTAGCTGTTGTTTTGTTGACTTCTGCTTACTAGTGTTGCCATAACAGAGTGGAATTACCCCCCTGATATGTAAACGAAAAATATGGGAGGGGATGGCCCAGTTACCCCATGGGCCCAGTTACCTTAATGGTTACTTTGTCTCGTACACTGAAGAGCCAAAAAACAACTGATACAGGCGTGCGTATGCAAATAATGGAGATATACAACCAATCAGTGTAACGCGATGCGGTCGGCAGTGCCTACATAAGACAACTGTTATAACTGAAAACAAGATTAAATTAAATTAAAGAAGTTTACAGAAAACTACTTCTCAAAGGAGACGACCTAAAATTGACCCCAAAAACAACATCTCCAAAATTAGAAATAAAACTTGCTGAAATAGAATTAAACTGAGGGAAGATGAAACATAACACTTAAATTCAAAAGACCAAAAAAAAGGCTTGACAATTATATTTTAAACTTAACAATATTTTATTCAGACATTACATGATTTAACGTTACAATAATTATTACCCTTAAGACCATCGTCATCATAAATTAAAACTACACTTATCCATTTCCTTATATATATATATATATATATATATATATATATATATACATTAATCACAATGGTTACACTCACATATTACATAAGAATGGGTGACTGGTGACCTGTAGCTATTTAACACTTTATATGAGCTCATAATAAATATTAAAAAAATGCATATTACCTAAGTTGATTTTAAGCTATATAAAAAAGGGGGAGAAGAAGGAAGAAAAGGTAACATAGGAGAGCTCAAAGAAGGAAGGGCATGCCCAGTAGACTAAGGCTTTTCAGTATCTTTCGGAGCAAGCATTCTTCATGGATTCCAAGTGGAGAAGCCCGGCATCTAGGACGGTAAAATGGGTGACGATGTTCCATGGAGCTCCCGGAGAACCAGTCTGATTCTCCCAGCCCGATTACCCCCCCAGGAGCAAAACTTTTCTTCGCCTAAGTTGTATCAAGGGATACAAGTAAATCAGTGCCACCTCGCGCCGAGCACTGAGGCGAGATGATTATTTCGAACGCCGATATTCTTTCATATTTGTGGAAGTTAAATGCCAAATTATTTTTTTCTTGAATTATTTCTTGGTCTCTGGTTAGATTTTATTTAATGACTTATTTATTTTTTTGCACGGCGGACCCGCCGTTCACAAGCACTGTATTCTTCCGCGGGAGGGGCGGACGGTCCGGTCAAGCAAGCGATGGGGGAGTAATCAACATTCCAATGATCTGTTACAGAGATCTCTGCTTCACCCCTATATCGAGGGCCTTGTGAATGTGAGAGACGAGAAAAGGCGCTCAAGTACGTATTGAATTACTGCTTAGCAGCAGAGAGAAAGAAGTGAACCAAAGAATTTACATAGTTTTAAGGGGGAAATGGAATACAAGAACATTTACCTTTAAACATAATAATTTAAAATTTTAACTACTCACCAGCCAGCCAACAGTACATATCATCCACCTTACAATTTTTTATTATTTTTTTATTTTTTAACTTAAGTGCAACTGCGCACACAATAGCAAGTACTTCTTAATTTAAATGACAAATTTAAATACATAGCCTCTGCGAGGAGTGTTGAACCATACCAATACAATTCCTTAATTGTAGCACAACAACAGGCATAACTTCCAACTATTACATATTACAAGCAAACATTCAAATATCCCTAAATGACAAGTTTAAGGGTTCTAAATTAACCGTAACAACATCCCCCCTCTTGTACGAAAAAAAAATTTTTAACGAATTCAGCCGTGACAACGAAAAGGCTCAGCGGTCAGCTTTACACAAAAAAAATTTTTCCACTCTCCCTTCACCGAGACAAAATAGACCCCTCCCCCCAAAACACTAAAGAAGTTATGTTGGGTACACATACACAGTTAAACATTTGTAAAAAAAAAATGGAACACTAACAGAAGCTACCCACTTCGACTGACTAAAACTTAAAAACTTTTACATAGATGATAGAAAATTCCTTACACAAATCGTTTCCACTGAAACACTAGCTTATTCACCAGCCTGCCTGAAGTATGAAAAATTCGATGCCTTGCAGAAGTTGCAACAACCTGATCACGCAGGCAACTAACTGCGATTGATTTTACTTAAAAAAATTTTACACATTACGCTTCAACATACATAAAAACTACACATTACATTTTAATTACAACAAAACAATACGTTACCACAAGGCGGAGAAGAAGAGAGTCCATAAACTTAAAAATATATGCACCTCCAACAGCCTTCACTCTCGGGACTAGCGTGGAGTGCATGGGCATGACGTTATGAAGCTCCCAAACGAAAAAAGAGAAGACAAGATCGGGACTTTACAGTACATGCAGGGTGACTTGGCAAGCATGCATTGCCTTACAAATGATGATACTATAAATTTGTGCAAATATGTTGATAGCTGGACAACATTCTTTTTTAGATGGAACAGCGAGCGAAATCTTCAGTTTTGTAGCTGCAGACACTACTGCTATTTAATAGTCCACATCGTTTCTTGTGTGTATTAGCTGACCGCTGAGCCTTTTCGTTGTCACGGCTGAATTCGCATCCGCAAGGATTACATTTCATCCAGTGTTTTACAATTGACTGGGGGAAAACACAATTCAAACTATAAACAAAATTTTCTATAAAATACTTTACACAAAAAAAACCTTTGTCTTATCAAAGACCAAGTGGAGACGCCTTGACGTGCAGTAACATACAAAACAATTATTCTTTTTTTTTAACTTAAGCGCAACTGCGCACACAATAACAAGTACTTCTTACAATAAATGACAAATTTAAATACATAGCCTCTGCGAGAGGTGTTGAACCAGACCAATACAATTCCTTAATTGTAGCACAATAACAGACATAACTTCCAACTATTACATATTACAAGCAAGTATTCAAATATCACTAAATGACAAGTTTAAGAGTTCTAAATTAACCGTAACACAACAGGTGTCTGGTGAAACTGTTAGATCGACTCCTGCAGCTACAATGGCAGGTTATCAAGATTTATGTGACTTTGAACGTGGCTTTATAGTCGGCGTACGAGAGATGGGACATAGCATCTCTGAGGTAGCGATGCAATTTGGATTTTCGCGCATGACCATTTCACGAGTGTACCGTGAATATCAGGTATCCAGAAAAACATCAAATCTCCTACAGCGGCGTGGCCGGGAAAAGACTTTGAATGAACGGGACCGTCGATGACTGACGAGAATCCTTAAACGAGATAGACGTGCAACACTTCCTCAAACTGCTGTAAATTTCAATGATGGGGCATCAACAAATGACAGCGTGCAAACTGTTCAACGGACCGTCATTGATTTGGGCTTTCGGAGCCGCAGGCCCATTCGTGTACCCCTTGTTGACTGCACAGCACAAAGCTTTACGCCTCGCCTGAGCCCGCCAACACCTCCATTGGACTGTCGATGACTGGAAACACGTTGCCTGGTCTGACGAGTCTCGTTTCTAATTGTGTCGGGCGGATGGACGTGTACGGGTATGGAGACAACCTCAAGAATCCATGGACCGTACATGTCAACAGAAGACTTTTCAAGCTGGTAGAACCTCTGTGATGGTATGGGGAGCGTGCAGTTGGCGTGATATGGGACCCCTGATACGTTTAAAGACAACTCTGACAGGTGACGGGTACATAAGCATCCTGTCCGATCACCTACACCCATTCATGTTGATTGTACATTCCGACGGATTTGGATAATTCCAGCAGGATAATGCGACAACCCACACGTCGAGAGTGGCATTACTCTTCTGACTTAAGACACTTCCAATGTCCACCTAAATCCCCAAACATGAACATTATTGAGCATATCTGCGATGCCTTGCAATGTGCTGTTCAGAAGAGATATCCACCGCCTCGCATTCCTATGGATTTGTGGACTACCCTGCAGTATTCATGGTGTGAATTGCCTCCAGGATACCTTCAGACATTAGTCAAGTCCATGCCACGTCGTGTTGCAACACTTCTGCGTGCTCGTGCTCGCCCTGGCCCTACACAATATTAGGGTACCAGTTTTTCTGGCTCTAAAGTGTATGCATCTTTATACGAACAATTAGTATAAATTTAAGAAAAATAATATTCAAAATTTAAAGTATGTGTAGTTGTTGATACGCGTGTAGAAACCAATAGATCTATTTGAGTATTTTTTTTTCAGAATTTACGGGATTTTTTTTTCGCGCAAATCACGTAAATTATGATAAATTATATATTATTATAAATTAAGAATTCAACATAATTTGTTCTTAGAATTTATGAGAAGTTAGTTTATAATTTTTTATTTTATTTTTTTATGGTTAAAAATTTCAAGGGAAAGATATTTTTTCTTCTTAAAAGGTTACTTTTATGGCCAAGTAAGTCATTTTTAAAATTTTTTAAGGTAATTTTTGCTTCAGAAAAAATATTTTTAGAATTTTTACTCTTATTCAAAAATTCCGACGGCGATTTAATGAAAGTGCATCAAAAGAATGCAAAGAACAAAATTTTTAGGAGATATCTCGCAAGGAATTTTAGGTATGTCCTTTTCAAGAAAGGAGATCGGGAAAATTCTGCTCTTTAAAATACAGATTACAACAGAATAGGCATAGATAGTAGAGCATAAAAATTAATGATGTATCTAAATGACATCGTCATTGAACCATACTGTTTGTGTTAATTGATTCTAAAAAAAATTATAGGATTTTTAAGCCACGAAAACAAAACTGGGCCTTTTGGAGAAATGTGTGTCCAGGGTTCCGAACCGGTGGTCAGCAGACCGCCAGTGTTCCGAGAGACCCAAAGGAGTGGTATTCGAAGTCAGGAGTGATAAAAAATATTTTTAAAAAACTGGTTTCATCGTTTCAAAAAGACCACGAATTTAAACAATTTTCTAAAACCGGGAGCAAAAAAAAAATTATTTACAATTATTTGTTACAATTCTAAAAATTCTTGTATTTCTTCAGATTTCTGACGTTTTGATTACGAAAAAATCCTTCTGCTTAAAAATTTTTAATATATTTTCCGTGACGCGGACTCGAAGCGCCTAGGCCATTTCGCAGCACAGCCATTTTACAGCTAGTAAAGCAAATGCAAGCTGAAAAATCTCGTTCCCTTTTTAAGTTTTCGTAGTTTTTTTGTTTGCTATTACGTTTTCTTTTACGTTAAATTTGTTGTTATTATTACGTTTATTTGTATATTAAATTTGTTTATCACATATAGTTTGTTTGTTCAGAAAATAAAACCCATTTTTGCCTCTAAAAGGATTGGTTGCGAGATGGTCGCAGACGAAATATTTTTGACAAGTGGTCCCGTATCAGTAAAATGTTTACCACTGGTCTAGAGTTAATAGATTTGTTTATGGATGACAAAACCACTGTCGACGTCAAACTATTTCTTGAATTTTAAAATTTTAAAATATTGTACTTACATAATCTGTTAGTTCATATCATTAGGCTTTTGTATATTTTTATAGCTTAAGTGTATCAACCAATTTTTTCCCTTGCGGTGTCCATAACTAGTTCTTAAAGTCAAGCTATCCCATCCATCCTGAATACAGAAAATACCTTTATTATCCTTTCTTAAAAGGCTGCTATGTACTAAGAAAAAAATCGTATTTCCCTTTTCCTCTTCTTGCAGACCCTTGTGGTGGGATGAGTCCAGTTGACAATGCGAGAATTCCACCCCCCCCCCCTTAGGATTGACATTTTGAGGGATTGTAATGGCTCTCTCTCTATATATAGGGGGTTTAAGCGTTGCCTCCAATTTTTTTATTTAAAATATATTTTTGTCAACTATTTACAGGTACATAACTGCTGATAATCCAATAAAATTGGCATTGTCAGATAGCCTGAACTTTTCTGCAAAGCGCTACAGGATTCATTTTATAAATTTCGTCCCCCGAAGGAACGACGAAATCTTTCCTTCGGGGTTCTTTCTTTTTCTATGACGGAGTACAATTTTTAAAAAAAAATCTTTGAATCCAAGTCGGCAATCCGTGGACAAATTTTCTCCATAGGTTAACATTGAGGTGAGCGAATCCAATGGGGTTAGTACATAGCAGCCTTAAAGTTGATCGATTAGTTTTTATTAGCGTCATTACAGGTGTCATAAAATATTTACATTTCATCGAGATGCGTCACTAGCTGCTTTTTACACCTTTATTGATAGTCTTGAAATTTCTGCAAAACTTGTTTGCCAGTAACGCCATCTAGGAGAAGTAATGCAAGCTATTTTCGTTTGTGGCTTCAAGCTGAATACCACTTACGGACGGTGTTGTGTGTGCTACGATTAAGAATGTTGTTTAATTCAGGCGAAGGCATCATTTTCTCACAAACATTTTACCTGTATGCTTACACCGAGCGGCAATAAATTTCTCTCTACACCTGCACACATCTAGGCTAGTATTCTGTAATCTGAACTATACAAGTGATGTGAAAAGAATTCTCTTTTTTCGAATACATTTCCTTCCATTTTTTTTTTTTTTAGTGGTGAAAGCAGGGTCTTTTTATCGCATGGGCAAATCGGGACTTTGCCCAGGGCTCCCTGATATCTAGGGGGCCCCAAAACCAACTTGGTGTATGCACCTAGTACTTCTAATAGTATGTATTTTTATAAATGTCCGTAAGGGGGGCCCCCAAATAACATCTGCCCAGGGACCCCAGCATTCATAATCGGGCCCTGGGTGAACGACATACGATGTCGGTTATCCATTCAATAATTTTTCATTTTTTCATAAGAATACTGATTTTTTTTCTATTACCTGTCAAATAATGTCTCCTAAAGACCCTTGTATCTTTCTTTCTAGCGTTCTAGTGTCACTGTAACGGCGAACGGTTTACACTAAGAGCTCATTATTTTCAATGTACTATCCCAGATACGTCGAAAACATTCACACTGTTTTCGACTATCATTCCCCAAAAACTTTTTTTAAATTTAAGTAATTTAATTCCCTTTATCGCCAGCTTTACAAAATTGTTTTCTCCCACTGCATTTTCTAGCACGATTTGTTTATAGTTGATATAATTTAAAAAGCTGGGGAAGAATAATTTTCAGTTAGATAGCGACAAATAAACATCTTTATCGGTCTGATGTTGTATATTAGAGCAACAATCCTGAGGTTAAAAGTGTTTTCATAAATTTATTTTTCCTGACAGAATCGATTCAGTTTCAGTTGCTTAGTGATCAAAATGAAATTCCTGATCGGTTATTAACCTAGACGCATGCAGATACGTCCCATGAACAAAAACAACCGAAAGTAAATTAAAACTAATGTGAGAAAAATAGAAAATCTCTATCGCCCACACAACAGTTAATTCTGCAGATTAAATCGAAATTAGTGTCGCCTTATTACGCTCAGTATATAAAAATGTCGATTCTTTTCTGTAGTATAGCTGCTCTTGGAAGAAGTATCATAATAAAAAGAAAAAACCACCGACGCGAAATAACATAATCCTTCTATTTGGCATTCGAAGAGTGATTGGTTTATATTAGTCTCCCCATATATCAGTGAGCTAATGTATTATTCGAATAATTAATACATTATAAACGCTATTTGATCGTAATGCCATGTCTTTATTCTGCTAGTAAAAAGACTGCATTCTATATCGAGTGAAATGTATTTTCGGCAGAAAGGATTAAAAAATGAAACTTTTCGGGAGGTGAAAGTATTTTTGTTCATTTGAGACTAAACAGATTATTAAATTTAATTAAGAATGATACACGATATGTAAATATAAATTAGAAGCTTTTGTTTCGTAGTTTTTCTTCCATTATCTTTGACACGCGAATATTCATTTTCCTTATTCTTCGATAGCTCAATTATTACGTGTTGATCATGGCCCCACGCTGCATTTTACACGCTGCTTCATCGTTCTGGCTTCTCCAGTTGTTTTGTGTGCTTTTAAAAAATATATGGTTCTATATTGGAGCGTAATGTATTTTCAGCAGAATGGAAAAGAAATTAAAAACTGGGTGTTTTTTTTTTTTTTTTTTTTTTTTGGGGGGGGGGGGGGAGAAAGGATTTTATTTCATTTTAGAAGAAAGAAATTGGTAAATTTAATTAAGAAAGATACGTGAGATGTAAGTATACGTTAAAAGCTTTTTTTTCATACTTTTTTTTATTTCTTCTGTCTTTGTTATCCTTACTCTGCATCGATAGTTCGACCGTAACACATACATCATAGCCCCTCGGTGAATTTTAAAGGCTACATCGTCAGAATGCCAGCTCCTTTTTTTACGCTTGTAAAAAGGACTTAATTTTATGCTGAGCGTGGTGTATTCTCGGCAGAATGGAAAAGGAATAAAAATTGAGCATTTTTTAGGGGAGAAAGTATTTATTTTATTTTATAATAAATAAATTTGAATATTTAATTAAGCACAATGCATGAAACATAAATATACATCAGAAACTTTATTTTCGTGCTTTTACTCCTTCAGTTTTCGATATATGAACATTTGTCACCATTATCATTCTTCAATAGCTCGAAAATCACGTGTGGGTCACTGTCCCATGCCACCCCCATCTCCACCAATCATTAGCAAAATCCCTTGCGACAAAGTCTATCCATCTCACCTCACTCATCTTAAATGCAGAAAATACCTCTCTGAAATCTGATCGACTACTTCTTATTAGTGCCATTACTTGAGTTATTAAACATTTACATTTTACCAAGATGTGTCACTTATTGCTTTCTATCTTTACGGATAACATTTGAAATTTCTACATAACAAGTTTGTCCGTAACGCCATCTAGGAGAGGTAATGCAAACTAATTTAGTGCATGACGTGAAACTATACCACATACGGTGCTGCTTGTGCTATGGTTAGGAGTGCTGCTTAATTCAGTTTCAAGCATTTCCATACAATCACACTTTACTTGTATGCTCACAAGGAGCCGCAATAAATTTGTCCCTACGCCAGAGCACATCTTGGCTAGTATTCTATCAGAGGACTTCTCCTTTTTCAAATACAGTTGTAAGGTATACACAAGATTCGATTCACAAGAATCGAACTTTTGAGTGAATTAAAGAAGCTGCTTTAGATATGCTAATTTCGGCATACGCGCTTAGTATAAATACCACGCAGCGTCATTAATGAAAGGAGAGGTTGTTAAGGTTGAAAAGGTGTTATCCTGCGCTAGTGCTTAGCGGGCCAAAAGTTTACATGGCAGTACTGCTGGTTTGACTTACTGTTCGTGAGTATAAAAATATATTGTTCTTGAAAGCTGTGTTTATACATTCCGTACAAGTAGTACGCATGCTCATTGCTGTAAAAGCCAATTATATGTGCAACGAATTCAATAAACATTGTTTCATGTATAAACTGTGTTTGCTTCAAATTCAAATAGAGTGCCACTTCAAATTATATACACCCAAGTCTGGGTAGAAGTGAGCATAGAAACTCTATACTGGCGCCCGAAGTTATATATACCCTGGTTGTTCTCGTTACATTTATAACGAACAACATAATTGAAATTAAAAACTGTGTACTGTGTACTTATATTGATAAAATTGCTGCAAGTACTTATATACTATTTAAAAATGAGTGTTGTAGAACAAAATCCTGCTGGAAATTTTCCTCGGGTAATTATGGTTCAGCAAATTGCGCCATTCGAAGCCACCTTCAATGGCGGCCCCTCAAGCCAATTCCTAAAGAAAATTGAGCATTACTTTCAGCAACAATGCACCCCAGAGGGGGATAAACTTAAAATTGCTCTAGCCGCTTTAAGAGGTAGTGCATATCAGTGGTATACGTGTATGCAAAGCAGTAATCTGATTTTTGACTATTTGTCATTCAAGCAACAGTTTCTTAGCGTTTTTCCAAAGACCTTTAATCAAAGTGAAATTGAAGCGGAAATTTATTCGCTAAGGCAACGTGAAGGTCAGTCTGCGTTAAATTTTGCTACGGAAAAGATTTCCAAGTGTGAGGAATATTTAGAAGGGGTAACGGAAGCGGTAATCTTAAAAATAGTTATCCAACGTTTGAAGCCAAGTGTTCAAGATTTTTTAGATAATCAAACAATTACAAGCAAGGTTACCCTCCTTCAAGCTTTAGCTAAATATGACAATAGGCATTTCTTCGCTACCCCTCACCGTCATTCAGGTACGAGAAGTTTTATACAGCCGAGCCAAAATTTTTCGCGAGTTTCAAACCAGCAGCGTAAGCAGTACCGCAGGCAAAATAATAGAAGCGCACGGCGTGATAATGAAATTAGTGCACTTAAAGTAAATAATATGGAAGCACCTTACTTGCACTGGCAAGTTGATTCACATGATATGGTTCAACCTGTTGAAACTGTGTGGTCAAATGTATTATTTTGTCCGAGCAGTAATCATTATTTTGAGAATAGTGAAAGTCAGGGTATTTTTGTGGCTTATAAAGAAAGTGAGTCTAGCTGGAATGATGAGGTAATTCCAGTACAAATTTCTGAAAATAGTGCCGATACTAATGCTAGTGGTTTAGAAAATAAATCATCTGACACTTCTATTAATGCTATACCTGATATTATTGATGCTATACCTGATATTTTAGATGATATTCACACATCTGTTAATGAAGGAAATTTAGTAGATGACGAAGTATGCGTTACGGAAGTTAGTGAATACTTATTATGCCCGTATCACACTAAAGATTTAGCACAAGCTTTTAGCGCAACTGTTTCACTAAACCTGTTTTACCTGCAACTGTTGCACTAAAATACTGTGTGATAGAGTGTTTTTCTATGAATCTTTAACTGCAACTTTTCCCATTCTACATGGGAAAAGTTTCACGAAAAGCTTGTGTTGCACATAATTGTCCAATAGCAGGGCAGGTTTTTGGCTCACGTGACTCGCGATCGAGCAAGGAATAAAATATGGCCGCCAACACGGATCCGTGGACTAAAGAAGAAATTTTAAATTATTTCATCGACGAAGTTACAATTCGTGAAATCTGTGGAACCACAGTCATTACTATTAGAAGAAAAGGACGTTAAAGCGGTTGACTTGTAAAGAGATAGGGGAGATAATGAGTGAGAAATGGCCTCATTACCAATCTTCTTTTACTAGCGGTAAGTAAGATTTTGCATGTCTTTTATACATTTCTTATCCGTAACAACTTAATAATTATTTATAGTATTGCCACGTTTGATATAATTTCAAAATAATTCTATTTAATTGTGGATCTTTCGGAACTTTTCGGATCATTGATATGGATTCATATCAATTGTCATTTTTATCGCCAAACTTCGCCAATGTTTGTCAACAGAAATAATCTTCGTGCATAGGATATTGCACTGAAACAAGTTACAATTTTTTTTTCTGTATTCGGAAAACAATCAATCAGAATTTTTAATCATGTACAGGGTGGCTAATAAATACTGTAACACTCCAAAAAATAAGAGTTAATTTTAATCGTTTGGAAAAACAATTTATCTATCTATTTGTGTGATTGGCAACTTTTTGTAAACGCATACAATTTTTGTTTAAAGTAAAACATGTAGAATATTTTTAAAGATGGAAGCCAAAAGGTTAATGGTTAAACAGCTTTTTGATCGCGGATTTTCTGCAGGTAAAATATTTAAGCAATTAAAATGCCTTGGTTTTAATAGGACGTTTATATATAGGACTATAAATCGATTATTGGATACCAATAGATGTAAAGATCGACCAAGGTCCGGTCGTCCCAGCACTGTTCGTACAAAAGAACGTATCAAAAGAATTCGTGAAAAGATACGAAGAAATCCACAACGTTCTGCAAATAAAATGGCTGCAGAAGAGAACATCAGTCGCAGAACTATGCAACTTATCATAAATGAAGACCTGGGTTTTCGCCCTTATCGCAAAAGAAAAGTTCAAGGTTTGACTACTGCACAAATAGTAAAAAGGTTACAAAGATGTAAGAAATTGCTGAACCGGCACGGTAGCAAAAGTGTTAAAAAAATAATTTTCTCTTATGAGAAGCTGTTTTGTACAGAACAAAGTTATAATGCTAAAAATGATGTTGTATATTCAGCAACCTTCGAGGATATACCTGAAAATCTTTGAACTGTTAAACGCTTTCAGAACAAGAATTCTGTTATGGTTTGGGCTGCAGTATCACACAATGGAAAACTGCCTCTGAAATTCATCGATAAAGGGGTAAAAATCAATGCTGAATATTACAAACAGGAAGTATTGGCTACACGTTTATTACCACATGCTAACAGATTGTATCCCAAAAAGAATTGGATATTTCAGCAAGATTCTGCACCGTCCCACCGATCCAAAACAACACAGGAATGGCTCCATGCCAATTGCCCGAAGTTTATCAAGCAAGAAGATTGGCCACCTTCTTCACCAGATCTAAATCCTTTAGACTATTGCATTTGGGGGATTTTAGAGTCTAAAGTAAATGCTAAGCAGCACAGAAGTTTGGACTCCCTCAAAGCTTCCATACGGAGTGAATGGTACAAATTACCTCATAAAATGATTCGTGCCGCAATAGGACAGTGGCGTAAGAGATTATCTTTAGTAATCGATAAAGATGGCGGTCGATTCGAGTAAAATTATTTCATGGTAAACTTTCATGTATAATGTTCATAATATTGTTGTATTTTTCATTTTCTATTTCATCTGTGTGTAAATAAAGGATTCGATATTTGTCACAGTATTTATTAGCCACCCTGTAGTAATAACTTCTTATTTAACAAAGTTAACTGTATTGAAAGCCATTATAATAGTCTACCCTGCTTTATCATTATTGTTCAATATTGCAAGAGATATTTTTAATGCTAAGATTTTAAGTATTGTGGTTGCATTGATTTACTGTACTGACACTAGTATTTATGGTAAGCTAAATTTACGAACTTATGGATCACTTATGATAGTAAACATTCAGTTTACATGCAACTGAATAACAACAATAATAACACTTACATTTTTGTTTAAATTTTTGAACAAAAATAAATAAATTTCATTTTGTGTTTAAAGTTTTGTTAAAGAAATAAAACATTCTTAAAATTTGAGAGTTTTATAATTTGTGTTTTGAAAGAGAAAAATGTTTAACTTAAAATTTTGTTACGAGTGCTTTAAAAAAAAGAAAAAAAATATTTTATTTATAATTATATATATAAAATTAAGTACTATTTTATATTAGAATAATGTTTTATATTAGTTTATATATAATGTGTAATATGTATTGGTGTTTAAGTTGTATTAAATCTGTAAATATTTATCATCAGCAATAAATTGACAATTTTGAAAATATTGGATATATATCAAAATATCGGATATTTTCGATATTTTGGAACCCTGATCACAGCTCTCATTTTTTAATTTATTATTACATTTCAATATTCCATTTTAATGTCTATTTTTTACAGGATACAGAAAGTGAATTTGGGGAATTTACCCAAGAATCGGTTACTGCAGTCAATGAAAATGCAGTAATGAATAGCCCCCAGACCAATAAAAGGAAAGTGATGGAAACTTCATTAATTCCCCCTAAATAAAAGGGGGGAAAGTGTGGATAAGCAAATATCCAGCACGTTGGAGCAAGTCAAGAAATTAATGGCATCTATAAATGAGGATAAAGACAATGTCGATGATGCCTTTTTTAATTATCTGAGATGTACATTTAAAAGTTTAAAAGATGTAAACTTAAAAGAAAAGGCAAGAGTTGAAATCCAAGGTGTTATCAATAATTATTGCATGGCAGACTTGAATAATAAATAATTTTTTAAATAAATTTTTTACTTTATGTTTCATTTCATTGATTTCATTGACCATAATTTAATTTTACAAATAGCTGGTATGCTGCATATAACTGGTATTTATAGGTATTTTGGCATTTGAAAAATATATAGCAGTAGCATACAGCTCAGATTCAAAAAATTATAATAACTGAGAAAAAGTAATAAGAAATTATTTTCCATTTATTTATTTATGATACTATTCCAAAATTTATTGATATATCTGAGAGTTAACCTTTTCGTAGATGTCCATTTTTTTAATATTGTGTTAGTATTTTATGTAATGTAATTATTCTAATATTTTGAATATGAGCTGTACTAAAATCTGAATGTAATTTATCTGAATTTTTTTTTTATTTCACACTTTTTTGTGCTAAGAATGTTGCTAGAAACTAATCTTTCCATTTGTACCACAAAAGATCAGATCCATATGGGTAACCCAATTTATATGGGTACAGAAAAAAGAAATCAAATTATTTTGGTACTTGGCAAAGTTATGTTCTAACATAAAATAATAATGGTCGTTCTAACCCCTCTTTTGAGACTAAGTTTTCGTATGCTGTTTTCATAATTGAAACCAGTATAGTTATTATTTACAAGTTATACAGAACAAAAAAATTTTCAATCTTAACTTTGAACAAGGTACATTTATTAAAAATTAAATTCAATGTAAATTGCACATTTGCTCTTGCCATGGAACAGGTTCCACATTCTATTGAAGTCAGCCTTGCATTCAATGAAAATTGCCTTGCATACTAGTGGCAAGATTCCAGAAATGGTGTTTTGAGCAATGCGAAAGTGAAAACTTAATGATTGCCACGTTTCACCTGAAAAATAAAGATAAATACTGTCAGTAAAGAATCAGACACGGGTAATGCTTAAAAGAAAAACATTTTAGCAATTCTCTTTTAATGATCCATAGGTGTATTTTTTCATCTAAAGATCTGTCATAGTAATTTTGTTCAAAACAGAATAGTACAGAAAACATAAACAATAAAACATCAGTTTCTAATGTGCCTAACATGCCAAATCTAACATCTAATTACAGTAGGCTCTCTGTAATCGACACAGCTTGGGACCAATGCTAGTGTGGATTATAGGTCATTCTATTGTTTATGTTTTGAAAATTGTAAGTAAAACCAATCAACAGTTTTTTTTACAATTAATGACAAATTAAAATAACAGAAATATTATAATAAATATTGTACAATGATTTTATTTGAATTTATTTAAATATACAATTAATGGTTTTTAAAAAAATGTCACAATATATATTTTTACATGCTAGCTATTGAATTGTCAATGATTGGCATTGAAACTTAACATCAAATTTCAATGTTTACATCTGTTATGATGTGTGGATTATAGGTGCTTGCGAATTAAAGAGAGTCTACTATATTATATTAATTAACTATCAAATATAATATTTTCAATTTTTGCACAGTAAGCACCCACATAATAAAATGTTTATTTTAATGCAAATACATTTGTCAATTTCATGATTATAGATTTTGTGTGACCAACTTGGTCACTTCTGGGGTAATTATCCATCAGCAACAAATTTGATTAAAATAGATTGCCATAATATATGTGGGCGCGGGGTTGGAATAAAAGATCCACAACATAAACTAACTAGAAACCATCGTAAATAACAAAAACAATTACATTTATTTAGAAAGAATTGAAAGAAAAACGTAGTCCGTCCACGACGGAATCCAAAGCGGGAGTCTTAATGTTCTCCCCAAAACAGAGTAGAGAGGTCGTGATAATGTTCGTGCTAGCGGCGCCCTCTTGCGCCAGACATAATATGCGTTTACAAATAACATTTCATGAAGTTTAAAGTTCATAGTTAAGAGTTCAGTTCTGCTTTCTACAAATCGGCCATCCTAGCTGTCATGCGGCCTCGGATGACATTAAGCAATAGGCACTGACAGTCTCTGAAAAAGAAATAAAATGGAACACACTTACAATACACGGGACCATGCAAGGGATACGCCGGTGCTGACATCGAGTATACAGGACCATGCACGGGAAGCTCTTGTGTTGACATCGGGTACACGGGACCATGCAGGGGATACTCTGGTGCGGACATCGGATGGCGGGATACCTTGTCAGTCGTCTGAATCGGGGTAGCGGGGATGTCATGCCAGTCGTCTAAATCAGGATAGTAGGGATGCCCTGGCTTCGTGTAGTCGGCAGCAGAAGACGTGATGTTAGGACGTTCATGTTGTTCGAATTTGATGGCACCGCACTGGTCGTGGGACTTGACATTGGTCACTTTGTAGGGACTTAGGAATTTCGGTCGTAATTTCATTTTTGTTCCGTACCACGTAGGCTTGATTGCACGTGATTTTCTTGTCTTGTACTTGCATGATTTTTTCCTTTTCTTAAAGGATTTCTGGTTTTCGTCTTGAATCTTAAGGATATTCTTTCTTTCTTCTTCCTTCATTTTTTCTCTCTTTTTCATCATCGCGTTAAGGTACTCTTCTTCTAAGACTTCTTTCACTCGTATGTCTGTTATGCTTTTTAGTTTCACGCCTGTCAACAGTTCGAATGGTGTGAATTTAGTACTTCGAGAAGCGGTACTGTTCATTATTCGTTGGACCATAGACACGTATTTGTACCATTTCGTTGGATCGGAAATTGAAAGTTTAGAGAGTATAGGAATTAAAGTTTCATGCATCCTTTCAACTTGACCGTTACCACGGGGAATTCCTGCTGTAATTTTAATATTCTCTATGTCTTCTTCTACGCAATAGGTCTCAAAATCATTCGAAGTAAATGCGCTTCCTCTGTCACTGATAATTCGTGAAGGATTTCCAAAGGTAGTTTGTTGTAGCTTTAACTTTTCTATTGCGTCGCGTGACGATGTCGATTTTACTGGGTATAACCATACAAATTTCGTAAAGGCATCGACAACAGTGAAAATATGTTGATAATTCTTGTTCGTAGAAGGCATAGGACCTATAAAGTCAATGTGATACGTGCTCAACGGTGAATTTTCTTTTGGGATAGGATTAAGTAAACCTTCTCCTTTGCCACGTTTTCTGTTACATAGGATACATTCTACGCAGTTGGCAATGACGTTATCAATTTGTTTTCTGGCATTACGTATATAATAATTTTGATTTAAAACGTCTTCGGTCTTGGATGATGCAAAATGATTTTTATTATGAATTCGTTTGATTATTTCTTTTTCCATTTCTTGAGGCACCATTAAAAGTTCTCTTCCATTTTTATACTTATATAAAATCCCACTTCTGACACCATCTTCTGTGGGCGCGGGGTTGGAATAAAAGATCCACAACATAAACTAACTAGAAACCATCGTAAATAACAAAAACAATTACATTTATTTAGAAAGAATTGAAAGAAAAACGTAGTCCGTCCACGACGGAATCCAAAGCGGGAGTCTTAATGTTCTCCCCAAAACAGAGTAGAGGGGTCGTGATAATGTTCGTGCTAGCGGCGCCCTCTTGCGCCAGACATAATATGCGTTTACAAATAACATTTCATGAAGTTTAAAGTTCATAGTTAAGAGTTCAGTTCTGCTTTCTACATATATATTATATAAATCAAAGTATTAAAACCGAAATACACTAGAATATGTAAAAGTACATGTGTATGTTAGTATCGACCATATTTATACTACCTAAAATAATTAATCCTACTTATACTTTATTGTATGCGACTGTGTTTATATTCTACAGTCCTGCCCATCATATTCATTAAATCATGATAATGATAATCTTGTACTAGTCTTTAATATCAATATTAAGATTTTAAAAAAAAAGCAATGTTTATAAAAAGTCTATATCTTTACCTGTAGCTAAATATCTGAGAGTGAGTGCCAAACGTTCACCAGGAGGAATACTGTGTCTCATTTGTGTATTTCTTTTTTGTATCAAAGGTAATACTTTTTCAAGCAAATACTCAAAAGATGCTGTATCCATCCTAATCCAACTTCTATAGCCTTCAGTATCCTAGTATTAAAAAAATAAGATATGTTTAATTTTTCATAATTGTATTTCATGTATAGAAAATTTCTATGAGCAAGATATTACAGCAGCCTTTTCAAACATTTCACTAAAACCAAACAGTTGGGGGAAAAAGAAATAATCCTCTTTTAGGGGACTTAAAGAAGGGTCAAATATTCTGCATAATAATTCTATAAATATTATTTCTATAATAATTTATTAATTCTAGCAAAATTTGAAAGAAAATATCTTACCTGAAGTGCCAGTTCCCTCATCAAATTCTCATAACATCCTAGTTTATTTCTTTTTTTTTAACCATTCCCTTGTCCAAATTTTTCTTTCAGATTTTTTTCTTCTTGCAATTAATGCTGCTGTAAGGCAAATTATTTTAGCACATATCGTTTTTTTAGATGATATGCTCATAAAATTGGATGGAGCCATGATTTGAATAGGTTATGTTCGAGTGAGCAATCGATTCGTAATACATGCGCTAAGAAATTTGTATGCTATGCCTAAAGCCTAATGGTCGATAACAGGATTGGTACGGTAACCCGTCCACTTCGGTTTGCGAATCCGTTTGTCAAACTCCAGCAACCCTTCACAGACACTCCGCGAGGAGAAATGCTTGACGAAAAGCTTAAAGTTTCACCAAATTCTTCAGTGTGATACGGGTTTTAGTTGACGACAATAAAAATTCTTTAAACTACAGGGTGGCTAATAAATACTGTGACAAATATCGAATCATTTAATTACACACAGATGAAATAGAAAATGGAAAATACAACAATATTATGAACATTATACATGAAAGTTTACCATGAAATAATTTTACTCGAATCGACCGCCATCTTTTTTCGATTGCTAAATATAATCTCTTACGCCACTGTCCTATTGTGGCACGAATCATTTTATGAGGTAATTTGTCCCATTCACTCCGTATGGAAGCTTTGAGGGAGTCCAAACTTCTGTGCTGCTTAGCATTTACTTTAGACTCTAAAATCCCCCAAATGCAATAGTCTAAAGGATTTAGATCTGGTGAAGAAGGTGGCCAATCTTCTTGCTTGATAAACTTCGGGCAATTGGCATGGAGCCATTCCTGTGTTGTTTTGGATAGGTGGGACGGTGCAGAATCTTGCTGAAATATCCAATTCTTTTTGGGATACAATCTGTTAGCATGTGGTAATAAACGTGTAGCCAATACTTCCTGTTTGTAATATTCAGCATTGATTTTTACCCCTTTATCGATGAATTTCAGAGGTAGTTTTCCATTGTGTGACACTGCAGCCCAAACCATAACAGAATTCTTGTTCTGAAAGCGTTTAACAGTTCGAAGATTTTCAGGTATATCCTCGAAGGTTGCTGAATATACAACATCATTTTTAGCATTATAACTTTGTTCTGTACAAAACAGCTTCTCATCAGAGAAAATTATTTTTTCAACACTTTTGCTACCGTGCCGGTTCAGCAATTTCTTACATCTTTGTAACTTTTTTACTATTTGTGCAGTAGTCAAACCTTGAACTTTTCTTTTGCGATAAGGGCGAAAACCCAGGTCTTCATTTATGATAAGTTGCATAGTTCTGCGACTGATGTTCTCTTCTGCAGCCATTTTATTTGCAGAACGTTGTGGATTTCTTCATATCTTTTCACGAATTCTTTTGATACGTTCTTTTGTACGAACAGTGCGTGGACGACCGGACCTTGGTCGATCTTTACAGCTATTGGTATCCAATAATAGATTTATAGTCCTATATATAAACGTCCTATTAAAACCAAGGCATTTTAATTGCTTAAATATTTTACATGCAGAAAATCCGCGATCAAAAAGCTGTTTAACCATTAACCTTTTGGCTTCCATCTTTAAAAATATTCTACATGTTTTACTTTAAACAAAAATCGTCTGCGTTTACAAAAAGTTGCCAATCACACAAATAGATAGATAAATTGTTTTTCCAAATGATTAAAATTAACTCTTATTTTTTGGAGTGTTACAGTATTTATTAGCCACCCTGTATAGTAGGAACTCGCTAGGTAATGATGATATTATTTCAAGTTTCCATCCGAATGAGGATGCTGTAGGCCAGGTTGATAATATGGTTTTAAATAAAGTACATGAAAACCATACTGAGAGTCAGGATGAAAAGTTGACACAGAGTTATACTGTAAGTAGTTTAGCTGATGCTTCGGAAGTTATAGACGTAGGTTGTATTAAAACGCACCAGTACGAAAAGCTTAATCTTCCTAAAACTGAAGCAGTGTTAAAGAATTTAAATGATAACGATTCTGATGTCGCAAGTTTCAAAGAGACTTTTTCGTCAAAAGAGGATAAAACTAAAGTTAAGGGGGATAAAAAACGTGAAAAAGCGCCTTCAGGTTCCAGCATTAAAACTGCTAATACTGAAGTAATTAAGGCGGTAAACAAGAAGTCGTATAAGCACAAATACCAAAAACAGAGTCAGTTTGTTGAAAAACATGACACAAGTAGAGAGATAAAGCCAGTAACTAAACACGTTGGTGCGGCGTATAAATTTGACAAAATAGAATATGCATTAAAATTTAATGCCTATACTCTAAAAAGTACGGAGAAAAGTAAAGTGTGCACTACAAAACCTCCATCTAAGGATGAACGTGGCACACATAAGGTACACAAGGTTATCAAAAGGAAGAATGACAATTTTAAAGCTCCTTTGCATAAGTACAGGAAACGGAAGATTTCTGCCGCCCAGCAAGGTTGGCCTCCTCCCAAGAGACCTCCTGTCCATCGTCAAGCCGGACCAGCGCCTCAGGACCAACGACCTGCTGCACGAAGGATGCCCACACGGTCAACGAATACCTTTACTAGGACTGCGACCATCAAGAGAGGTCCCACGGATTGGACAGACTGGTGCAAGGAAGTTGCTGCATTCATGAGGAACAAGTCTTGTATCAACTTTCTTATTCTAACTCCCACCCTTTAATAAAACCGAACCAAATTGGTTTGAAATTTCCCATTATATACTGTGTAAACATTTTGAGGGGAAGGGGTGAGCCACTGGAAAAAAAACGGCATACTGTTGTTTCATAAATTTTTGAAGGGGACATGTAGTGACTAGAAAAAAAAAAATACATACTGCACAATATACCAATTAACCACTAATGTACTAACTTCACAAAAAAATAACACATGTACATTATAAATTGGGGGAGAGCAGATACAGTCAAGAAATGTCATGCTGTGCAATTGTGTTGTCACTTTTAATTAAAATAGATATTTTAGGGCGCAGTTGGCAGCCCAGTATCCGCAACTCTGCAAATCCACTGTTTGATGGTGTCACCTGGACCCTTCGGGGTTAGTTTTGTAAAATGGTAGTGGCGTTTTTCCCCCACACAACGTGTGGAAGGTTTTTTGGCTTTGCCACCCATTATGTAAAAAGTCAGACCAGCACGCGTTTTCAATTAGTTAACTGAAGCCGTTCAGACCTCAGTTACCTAATTTTTTTTTTCGAGGGAGGCCAGTGTAAGGTATACACAAGATTCGATTCACAAGAATCGAACTTTTGAGTGAATTAAAGAAGCTGCTTTAGATATGCTAATTTCGGCATACGCGCTTAGTATAAATACCGAGCAGCGTCATTAATGAAAGGAGAGGTTGTTAAGGTTGAAAAGGTGTTATCCTGCGCTAGTGCTTAGCGGGCCAGAAGTTTACATGGCAGTACTGCTGGTTTGACTTACTGTTCGTGAGTATAAAAATATATTGTTCTTGAAAGCTGTGTTTATACATTCCGTACAAGTAGTACGCATGTTTATTGCTGTAAAAGCCAATTATATGTGCAACGAATTCAATAAACATTGTTTCATGTATAAACTGTGTTTGCTTCAAATTCAAATAGAGTGCCACTTCAAATTATATACACCCAAGTCTGGGTAGAAGTGAGCAAAGATTCTCTATACAGTTCCTCATATCGTCCCCATTTTTTTTAATGGTCAACGACACAAGATGTTGGTTGTCCATTGTCATAGGGACATGACAGTAGTGTTACGGCCAGGGACAGGAGCATGGAAAAGTACAAAATAAAATAAAATAATTGTTAAATGCAATAAAGAAACAGGGCAATAAAAGAGAAGGGAAGAAAGCCATAGACCGGAACGAAATTTAGAAATAGTGTTTGTAGCAATAAATAGAAGATAAAAGTTGAAGAGAGTGAGTTGCAAGAAGAGAATAAAAGAAAATTTATGATGGCTATAAAACAGCCCACCCTACTTGAAGCCAAAGCATGGGGAAAAGTTAAAATTGAGGGAGAATGTATAAATCCCGCTCTCGACGCGCATTGTTAAAAGGGGATTGAGGAGAGGCAGCACGGACGAATGGCGATGGCATGATAATTTCCAGATAACCAATGGAAATTATAAGAGGCGGAGACATTAGTAAGAAAATATATGAAATAAAAAATAGTGTGAAGGCAGAGAGATAACCTGAGAAGTGAGAGTCAGTCAGAAGTTTGTGAGAGGTAGAAGTGGTGTCAATGCATACAGACGTATGAGAAAAAAAAAGTTAGTGAACCGATGCTGACAGTGCCCAAGTGTCCCATGCCGAGTGTCTGCAATAAGCGACGGAGCCGTATTCGAGTGCAGTAAAAGTTTGGAGATAGAAGTTGTCGAGCGCCCAGTGTCCCATGCCGAGTGTCTGCAATGAACGACGGAGCCGTATTCCAGATAAGAAGATGCCCGAATTCCGTTTGATGATAAAGACGACGAATTCATCATTACGAGTGCCAGCTGCCCAGAGGGATTCAACCGTCATCTGCTGAGGTACCGACTTTGCGTTTCCCTTTTATATTGTATCATTGCTTCTCAGTGTGTAGTCATAATAATTAAGATAAGAGCGCGATGAGTATAGGTTTTGAATATAAGATGTTGAGTAATAGACCGATAATTCGTACCAACAATTTAATATAATGTTTTGCATATATATATGAATTAATTTAGTAGGAATAAAATTGAAAATAATATGTATAGAGGCAGTATGAAATATTGTTATAATAAGTGAATGAATCAAACATAGGTGTCGTAAAGAATTAATTTAGTAGGAATGAAGTTATGAATAATGTGTAAATGCCGGAGGAAATATTGAGTAATTTTGGAGTGTATTATTTATGTGTGTTAATATTCAATAAATTGATTTGTCAATATAACCAGAGTTAATTTCCATTATTTGGGAAGCACATCAATGTACTAGCCACAATCATGAACCAATAGGTTACTAAATCAAAATCATAATTAATAAATATAATTAATATAAGAATAATAAAAATAAACTCTCCTTCCCAATCATTTAAAATAATTTAAACAATCACGGTTACATCCATTCAATAAAGTCATTTTCATTTCTTCCTAAGAGTACTGATTTTTTTTTCTATTACTTGTCAAGTGCCTCCTAAATGTCTTTGTATATCTCCTTCTAACATTCTATTTCCAATGTACCTACACAGTGATAACACTCAGAGCTCCTTATTTGAACTAAACTATCCCAACGACGTCGAAAACCCTCACACAGTTTTCAAATACCATTCCACAAAATCCTGTTGAAATTTAACTATTTAAATCCTTTTATCGCCAGCTTTACAAAATTGTTTTATAACAGTGCAGTTCAAACACGATTTGTTTATAGCTAATTCAATTTGAAACGCTGTGGAAGAATAATTTTCAATTTGATAGTGACAAAGAAACAACTTTCTCGGCCGAATGTCGTACATTAGAACAATAATCCACAGGTTAGGAGTATTTGCATAAATTTGATTACCCTGACAGTATCGACTCAGTATAAGTTGCTTGGTGATGGTAGTCAGATTACTGATCAATTATTAACAGAAACATTTCATGAAAAATAACAAATGAAAGTAAATTAAAAGTAATGTCAGGAAAACAGGAAATCTCTTTTGCCCTCACAACAGTTAATTCTGCAGATTTAATCGAACTTAGTTTTGATTTATTACGCTCGGTATATAAAAATGTGGAGGAGCCATTTTTTTCTGTATTATAGCTCTTCTTGGGAGGGCAATCATATTAAAAAGAAAAAAGCCATCGGCGCGAAATAACATAATCCTTCTTCTATTCAAAAAGTGATTGGTTTATATTAGTCTCCCTATACATTAGGGAGGTATTATTCGGATAATTAATACATTTAAAACGCTACTTGATCGTAATGCCATTTCTTTTTTCTGCTAGCAAAAGACTGCATTCTGTATCGAGTGAAATGTATTTTCGGCAGACAGGATTAAAAATTGAACCTTTTAAGGGGAAGAAAGTATTTTTGTTCATTGAAGACTAAAGAGATTATTAAAATTAATTAAGAATGATACACGATATGTAAATATAAATTAGAAGCTTTTGTTTCGTAGTTTTTCTTCCTTTATCTTTGACACGTTAATATTTGTTTTCCTTATTCTTCGATAGCCCAATAATTACGTGTTGATCGTGGCCCCATGCTGCATTTTAAACACTACTTCATCGTTCTGCCTTCGCTCCCTTTTTTGTGTGCTTTTAGAAAGATAAAAGTCTATGTTGGAGCGTAATGTATTTTCAGCAGAATGGGAAAGGAATTAAAAACTTAGCCTTTTTTGGGGGGAGGGAGGTGTAAAAAGTATTTTACTTCACTCTAGAAAATGAATTTGGTAAATTTAATTAAGAACAATACGTGAGATGTAAGCGATGAGATACGTTAAAAGCTTTTTTTACATACTTTTTTACATCTGTCTTTGATGTAAGGAAGTTTGCTATCCTTACTCTGCATCGATAGCTCGACCATAACACGTATGTCATAGCCCCTCGCACCCCTAATAGGTGAATTTTAAACGCCACTTCGTCGGAATGACTTCTTTTTTTTTTACGCTTGTAAAAAAAGGGCTAATTACATGCTGGGCGTGATGTATTTTGGGAAGAATGGAAATGACGAAAAACTGAATCTTTTAGTCAGGTTAAAGTACCTTATTTGATTTTAGATAAAGAAATTGGAATCTTCAACAAAGAACTATATAGGAAATATAAGAATTCATAAGAAATTTTATTTTCATGCCTTTTTTACTCCTTGAGTCTTCGATAGTGGAACATTTGTTACCATTATCATTCTTCGGTAGCTTGAAAATGGGGTTCCTGATCCCATGCCACTCCCATCTTCACCGATCATTTGCTTCCAAAAACAGCAAAATCCCTTACAGCAAAGTCTATCTAATCTCAGTTTCAACCTTCCCTTGGCATTGTGTTAAACCATAATGATACGTAGCAATTTCAACATCGCAAATCCATATAAGTAGGGAGACAAGTGCTCCCAATACATCTACTTAATGTGTATAGAAGCACCTCCGGAAAATTGGGGGAAATTTTTGCAACGAATATTGATGACTGTCTTTTTCAACTGATAGAGTTTTTTGCATTCCGAATTTGAAACGCTTTTACATCGATTTGAGGCTAATGGCACAATGAACTTTGTATCAGGCACTATCCACTGATAAAGGAGAACTCAAAATATAGCTTAGGTAGATATATCTTAACTGCGTAACGCCTTATGTCACCCATTATTCATAGGATATGGAGAATTCAAGATATAGCTTACGCAAAAATAGATTAGCTGCATAATGTGTTAGCCCACCAACTGTCCGCAAGTTATGAAGAATTCAAGATTCATGCGAAATTGCTTCAAAGTGAAAATTTATTTTGACGTAGTATAGTTAAATATTTCAATTTATTCATGTGTTTAATAACTGAATAATCGGAATGTATTATTTCCTTTTTTGTGAAGTAACTTGTTTGAGCTTAAACAAGTTACTTAGAAAATAATGCCAGGAAAACAAATCCAAATCATAATATTGCTTTCACTGGCTAGAAGTTTTGTGGCAATGCACTTTGGGTCCACGTTTTCGTGCTGTTTTCTCCATATTCGTATCCAGTCATTTGCATGGTGTAGTTGAAACGTGATTCATCGGACCGCTTTACCCTTTTCCATTCATTTCCTGTTCAACTCTTGTGATCCTAGGTGATCTGGATACGTTTGATCTTGTTAGCTACAGTCAGTAAAGGCTATTTAATCGAACAGGCCTTCGGTCTCCATACGCCATACGGTGTAATGCGCGGCTATTAATACCTAGAGGGACCATCGGAGTTGGCCCCTAATTAAGATTCGCTATAATATGAAGTACTGTCGTCCTTCTGTTGAACTGGACAAGTCTAGAAATTATTCTCTCAGCTCGAGCATCCAGTAGCCGGTGACGACCACACGCCTTGCGTTGAGACCCGGTTTTATCTTTGGTAGTCCTCTCTTTTTAAACATGGGCAGCTGCTCTCTAACACTTGACAAGTGAAACGGTTTCTCTGATACACTAGCCACTGCTTCTTTCACCCATAATCATTACATGTTCAAAGTCTGTTAAATAGCGTTCTTTATCTATTCCTTCACAAGTAATACACTTCAACTGTCTTTACGATCATCTAGCAATTCCATTTTATACCGATCTCACCGTCTCACAGCAACAGCGGGACGCCATAGCTGGTTTCCGTAAAATTGTCAGGTGGTCATAATAAACTGGCCTCTCGTTGTATACATTATAAAAATAAAACCTGAATAAGAAGCGCACATTTCCTATGGCTCTTGCATTGTATCATATCTCATAACTTTGAATGAAAGGCAGCTAATTCACTTCATCGAAATGAAAAGGGGGGAAAAAAAGGAAAAGATATCTATCGGAGATTTAGAAATATATCTTGAAAGGTCACAATAGGAGCAAATAAGAATTTATCCAAGGGGAAGAATTTCCCTGCCAATCATTTCCTTTTCCTCGGTTATTCTTAAAAGGAAATATCAAAAGGAATTTTAACTTATCTCGAACTGTCAATGCGACTATTTTTTCCAATTTTCCTCCTATGCACTCAAATAGAAATACACGGTATAGATTTAGAAATTTAAGCCTCAAAAATCTGAAAATACTTTTGCCACCATTCGATAACCCGTTTAGATACTTGAAAAGACATTATGACTGACTACCGGTAAAATGTTTCAGTATTTTAATACATAGAAACATATATAATTAACTACCTGATACCCGTGCTTCGCTACGGAGTACATTCAAATTAAATACAACGGTAAATGTATGCAATTAATGCCCTCCAAAAAATATATATTTATAAAAAAATCGTAACGGATATTTTTATAGACAAAATAATGTAGAAGAAAATATTTAAATTAAATACAATGGTCATGTACGCATTTAATTTGCATGTTTGATATCCATAAAACATACTAATTTCAATTAAATTCTTAAAAAACTTCCATCTCAATTAGGGCCTGTTCACATAGGAGTCCGTTGCGTTGCGTTAAGGAAAAGATGACGTTGAGAGGAAAATAAACCAATCATATGCCTCCAAACGATTAGCAATGAAATTTTTAAAGCCTATGATTGGTTTATTTTCGCCTCAACATCATCTTTTCCTCAACATCAACGCAACGGACTCCTATGTGAACAGGCCCTTAGTCTCGACGTTAAATTTTATATTTTACCGTATATTTATATTTTTTTGCCAATTTATTTCGTTGTTATGCACGTGACGCAAAATTAATTTGAAGTATCACAAAAAGAAAAGAAACCACGTGATCAGCATTTCATAAATTAAATTCTAAAAATTAATCTTTAAAAATTCCCCAAAAATCAGAAAAGGGAGATAAAGATTCGAAAAAGGTTTCATTTTAAAGGAATTTTTATGATCTTTCTCGTGATATTAATTTTACAACCCTCAGATTATTATTTTAAATGCAAACTTTAAAAAAAGTTACAAAAACAACTTAAAACTTTAATTTTAAAAAATCTAAAATGAATTTTTCAAAAATCTTTCCTGGTGCACCCCTATACTATAAGAAGAATCGCCATGCAAAATTTCAGCCCTTTAGGTTCAGCGGTTTGGTCTGTGCGTTATCTGTCAGTCAGTTATATAACTGTTTTATATATATTGTTAATAATTCATAGAGATAATACATAAACAGAATCTATATATATATATATGTATATGTGTGTGTGTGTGTGTGTGTGTGCGTTTGTGTAATAATAATGCCCTACCATTCATTAATTCTATTTCTTAAAATTTGTCTATTCCTTTTCGTAACTAATATACGAACCCTATCTTTATTACTTATCCTTATTTCTCAATTTGTGCATATCCCCTCCATAACGTGTCTGTATTTCTGACGCCTATCTGTCGCTTTAGAAGATCACCCCATATGATCACGTGCACAAATGAAACTAACTTTCCATTCTCCTGGCATGAGAATATAACTATGAGTTACTTAGCATGTCGTAATGGCTTGATCTGACGTGTTGAACAACCCTCTGGTGTATTCTTTGTAAATATGTAAATATCTTCAAGTCTTTATATTTCTAATAAGTATATTCACTAGTTAAATGTCAGAGTATTGTCCATAATGTATTGAAGTAAATAAAATTATTATTCCTTTCAACTGTACTGGAGTGAACACAATAAGTTAACTAACCATTCAAGCCAAAGACTACGACCCAAGACAGCGCTTGTCGTAATGTCCCCTTCTGATTCTGGAGACGTTACAACTGATCCTGGCGACTCAGTTGTTATGAAAGGTAGTTGCATTTGTGCCCGTGATCATTTGGAGTGATTTTCTAAAGCGACAGATAGACGCCACAAGAACAAGAACAAAAGGGATAGGCACAAATTCAGATATAAAGATAGGGTTCATGTAATAAATAGTAAAGGAAAGGAATAGACAAATTTAAAGCAATAGAATTAATGAATGGTGGGGCATTATTATTACATGTTTATATATGTATGTGTGTATATATGTGTGTGTGTGTGTGTGAAAATAATCCAGCCCCAAAATTTGTTCCAATTTTAAACATAAACTTAATTTACCGTCTGATACGAGACGGAACTTATAAGCAGTGGCGTAGCGAGAGGGGGGCAAGGGGGTCTATCATGCCCCGGGCGCCAGTTATGCTCGCTACGCCACTGCTTATAAGAACACCATTTGTAAAAGTCTGTTCTCTTAGAGACTGTCTCTGCAAAGGTAATTTTTAGGCTGATTAATTATTCATAAACATAATCTCTCCAAAAGTCAAAGAAAATAGCAGCAGAGCTTGAAAACTACATTTTCTCTTTCATTACGATTTCTTTCCCTGCAGAGGAAGCTACTGGTACTCCATGAGATTAAAAACATTTCTGCAGTATCGAAATTAATTAGCGAAAATGCATAATTTACCATAAACCGAAGAATCATGAACTTTTACAAGCCAACAAAAAAGAAAGATATCTTCATATAGGAGCATGCGAATCGGACTCTCTTAATATCTCCATCTAGAGCTGTTAGACCATCTGTGTGCAGCATTATATTTCTCGGATAATGAAAGACGGCGAAATTTTTTTTAACTTTTCTTTGGCTAACGAGAAACTAATTTCACGAATGCGCTCATAATTAGAAAAGCTCGCTGATTACAAATCTATTTAAAATCAGAAAATAAACCTCATTTTTCTGTTTGTTTCTCGTGTTTTCAATGCCGTATGAAAGGTGATTTTTAATGTTTCGTATTCTATTATTTTGGTTTTGTAATAAAATTATCTCAAAATAGAAGTTATCATTTTATGTTATGCATTTATGAACATTAATTATAGCTTTAAATGCGAAGAAACTTGCGTTTATATATATTTTTTTAAGAAAGAAATCTGATATTGTGCCAAAAAATTTTTGATTGTACTTACTGTTTAATTTAGTTTTTTTATTATTATTATTTAAGTTATTCGTATATTTTTAAAAAGCAATATCCCGAAAAAATATTGAAATTTTCTCTTATTCAGTAAAAATTCCAATCGTAGCAGAAATGTTTATGGTTTTCTACTCCTGCTTTAGTTTCTTTGTTCCCTAGAAATCGAGTGTCAGCTATTATAATTACTAGACTGTGATAGGAGTCAATAAAATTAGAGGCAGCTAGTATGATGAACATTAGCAGTATCAGTGATATCTATTTGCATATTACTAAATATTGATGAGGAGTATAAGTTATTTTTACCTTTCCCCAAAAAATAACTCTTTTATTCTCTTACCACAAGCATTTTTCTCTCTGTCTGTTTCGACTAGCATACCCTATAACTCAATATGACGTGAGAGTATTCAGACGTATATTACAAATGTTTGTAAAGATAATAATAGACTACATTCAGTGTATTATATTAATTAGGCTTTCATTTCCGTACCTTGCATGGCCGGGGGACCGGAGTCGGGTTAGTATGACTTGCTACCAGGGCGCCAAGGTTCGTTGTAAAAGCCAAAGCGTTTGACAACGGAGAGCGCGACTGTGAATCTCCTGGGGAAGTGGTATCCTCTAAGGCAGGGGTTCCCAAAGTGGGCGATACCGCCCCCCGAGGACGCTGGAACTATCCAGGGGGCGGTAGCACCTCTGGGGACATTTGGGGGGCGGTGAACGCAAATAAGGGGGCGGTGAAAGCATAAAGAAAGAAGACAAGACAATTCTAAAACATTCCGAGGACACTTGACACAGAGTGTACGGGGAAGACCTAGGTGGGAAACAATCATGTATTGTGAGACTTGTTAAGTATCTAGTGACTTAATTTCTATATTTGGTCTTATTTACAGCCCTGAGCATCTTGGGCAGTATCCCTGAATCTATTTTTTGCACGAAGAGGCCTCCCATTTCCACGGAGTTTTATCACTTGCGGTCACTGATGATTCCGCCTAACAGATCTTTTTTAAAGTTTAAACTGGACCGCCTTAACTATATCCGGACCATATGGCTTTTGAGTACCGCTAATGCAAAAATAATAATAATAATAATAATAATAATAATAATTAGGCACACATTTACACAGTTTGGGAAAATATTTAAGGTGGGACCAAGGACACTGAAAGGTTGTTAAATATAATTAGATGTATACATGGACTTTGCTACAGGGGTGAGTTTTATGACCGAGCGCGGGAGACCAAACCAAACAGAGAATTGCTTATTTTCGCAGGATTTATTTGAACGCAAAAAAAAAAATAGGAAATAGTTTCTTTCAACTGTGAGTTCCTCCTACTTTTACAGCGTGCTCGCATTAACAAAGCATAATATTCTTTTTACAATTTTTTTTTGTCAAAACTGTAAAAGATGTTTTGTTCTAATACTACATATAAACATACAATTTAAGGAAATATATGAAAAATATTTTATAATTATTTATGTTGACATAATTATTTGTATTGTATTTCATGTGTTTATTTCATTTTATTTTGCCTAAGTTGCTGTAAGCCGCGCAAGATATCACCTGAACTAATTAATATTTTTTCGTGAAATTTTTAACCTAAAACCTATACCAAAATTTTTATCATTTCCTACAAAATATTGTTTTCATTAGGGCATGAATTAAAAAAAATTCCCCAATTTTGGGATAGCTAAATACAACTACATATTAAAAATAGAAAGAGGCTCTGAAAACATAATTTAGCTAGGGAGTTGATGACATATTTATAAAGCATACAGATGCAATCTATCCGGCTGTTTTCCAAAACTATCCCAATTTCAAGTGGTTGCGAGAGAGGGACATTATTGCTGCTAAAAATGAACATGTACAAGAAATCCACCTTACCAGGCGTAGTCACTGATTACAAATATATCGATACCGTAGCATATGCCGATGAGGTCGTCAATTTCTCAATAGGATCGGAGATTACCCAGTCGGATCCATTTGATCCGACTGGGTTGCCACAACAACGTCTTTTACTTAAAGTGGGATCTCCAATTATTTTACTACGGAAACTCGACCCGCCAAAACTTTGCACCAGAACAACACTGTGTGTAAAGAAGATGCTGGGCAATATTACTGAAGCGACAATCTTATCATGAAAGGGACAGAGTGAAACATTTTTTATCCCACGGATACCACTCATTCCGACGGATCTCCCTTTTAACTTTAAGTGATTGCAATTTCCAACGAGACTTGCGTTGTCGATCACTATCAAAAAGTCACAGGAACAGATTATTAAGTGCTGCAGAATGGATTTGAGATCGCCATGTTTCTCCCCCGGACAACTTTACGCTTCTTGCTCAAGGATGGATTAACCCAAGAATTTATTTTTTCTTCCTCCTGGAGGGAAAACTAAAAAGGTTGGATTTAATCAGGTTTTAGGTTAAATTAATATTATAGCGAATTTGGAATTTTACTTTATAATTTATATGCTGTATATATACTTTTAAATACCTGTAAATAAAATTACTTAGATTTTATACTATAAGTAGAATTTATTACTTTTACCGTGTAATAAAAAAAGGAGAAATAAATACCCGGGCAACTCCGGGTAAAAAGCTAATATACAGGGGGATTTTTTTTTAAACTGACACTACTCAGAGCCATATGTAGCGCAATCTATCAGACAACCATGTGTAGCGCGATCTATCCGGCAAATTTGACAGGTGGACTAAGGACGACGTGGGAAAGAGTTTCCGTTAAAAAAAATAATAATAATAATTTAAAAAACCAAAAGTCGCCGATAGGGGGCAATATGGCGCTGTTGTTGTTGGCTCACACGAGAATTTGCATAAAAGGCAAGTAAAACATCAAAATACAAATTCACGACTATGTAGTGTACATCAGTGCCAGTATTTCGGGCTATAAAGATAACGGATGAATACCGAAAAAGCTGTAAGCAGACAAATGAATAACAAAGAAATTTCACTGCAACACCACTTTATGCAGCAAATTCACTTCTCCCTCCTTCAATGGGACCACGGTCCTGGAGGACGACACATCGCATCCTGAACACTATGTTCTCAACGGCCGAGCGTAACATGTCACCAGGAATGTTAATCAAAGTCCGGGAAATGTTGTCCTTTAAGGCCGTCAAGTTCGAGACTCCACCAAGATACACATTCATCTTTAAATAACCCAACAGAAAATTGTCACATGGGTTAGGTCCGAGGAGCGAGGTGGCCGCAAGTGGAAAAAAGCGACTGATGACCCTTTCTTCTATAAAGCGAAGGCGCACCAGATTCCGCACTTTATAGCCCAAAATACTGGCGTTGCTGTCGACTACGTAGTCATGAATTTGTCTTTTGATGTTTTACTTTCTTTTTATGCAAATTCTCGAGTGCTCCGACAACAACAGAGCCATATATTCCCCTATCGGTGACCTTTGGAACTTTTTTTCACGGAAACTCTTTCCCAGGTCGTCCTTAGTCCCTCTACCAATTTTGGTGGAATTCCGGCTAATACATCACGCTACAGATGGTTCTGAGCAGTGTCACTTTGAAAAAAAATCACCCTGTATATATATATATATATATATATATATATACAGGGTGAGTTTATTTATGTATATATATATATATATATATATATATATATATATATATATATCAATAAGTATTTGGACAACCGTACAAATGACGATATCTGCGGTCCTGATATACGTCACGCCCTCCGCCGTTAAATATCGTGTAGGAACAACATTGGCATTAGTCACACGCAAGGTACCACGGAGTGCAGAGTTAACTGATTTCGAAAAAAGGTGTAATCGTTGGTGTATCACAGAAAATGGGCGATCCTTAAGGGACATATTTATGGACTGTTGCGCCTTTGGTTAGTTAGTTAAGGGGCATATCTAGCGAGCTGAATTACCCCAAATCGACAGTGACCTATTTGATTCAGCAGTGGCAGGTGTGCGGTGATTGTCAGGATCAGTGGCGGATTTACAGATTTGCCGCCCGTAGGCTATTCAATTTTTGCCACCTCTAAATTTTGATATCTTAGTCCACAATCATATCAATTTTCTATCAATAAAATTCCAACTTTATTATTTGTGCTCCATCATCTTCGTTACATCAACTTTTCCCGTATGGTTAGTATCATTGAGAACTATGGTACCGTGTTAGATCCTTGATTATTTTTACAGCAAAGAATTACCAAAAAACATTATTTTAAGCAAAAAATATCTCAATCATGAACCACTTTTAAAGTAAGGTAAGGTATGTCTTAAAACTATACAATACTTACATAATATGAATAAAGCTTACATAAAAAATATACATTTGGCGAACGTTGATAAATATTTATTATTACACTCACAGTTTAAAAACAATACAATAAATATATCTTTTCTTAATTATTTGTTAGTATTATAATTTAAGTTAAATTATAAAAGCATTACAATACTTTTTTGCGAGCCTTTGAATTCGCAAAATCATTCGTATTTTGTGTGTATAATAATTTTTTTTTTAAATTTGTAAATCGAAATAAAAAATTTATGAACTAAATTTGCCGCCGCTTAAAATTTGCCGCCCTAGGCTCCAGCCTACTCAGCCTGCTGGTAAATCCGCAACTGGTCAGGATGTGCCCCGAGTCCGCAGACCCACGAAACTGGAAGAAAGAGACTGACGGTGCTGTCGAAGAGAAATTCGGAAGAACCTCACCCAACCGATGGCTCACTTACTCCAGGAGTTCCAACATGCATGCGGGAGTGTTATTTCGATGAATGCCATCCGTAAGAAAGCAGACCTGCTCGATTTTCATGGTCGTGCTGCCATGAAATATATATATATATATATATATATATATATATATATATATATATATATATATATATATATATATATATATATATATATATATATATATATATATATATATATATATATATATACATATTTATATATATATATATATATATATATTTATACATATTTATATACATATATATATATATATATATATATATATATATATACATATTTATATATATATATATATATTATATATATATATATATATATATATATATATACAGTATGCCCACTAAAGTCCCTTCCCACCCTCTTAACTTCGGAACGGCTGCTGCTATATTCATAAAAGTGGTGTCTAAGTATAGTAAAGTAGCCATGCGCTACTGAATGAAACCACCTACCGCGCCACCTGGTGGAAAACTGAGGAGTTAACATTCCTATCTCGAAAACGGAATGAGATAGGGAAAAAAAGTGATTTACAAAGTTGTAGAAAATCATCGATTTAGTACGAAAAGATACCTTGTGGACATTAATGAGAAGACTACAACGGTTAAAACGCGCATTTGTTTTATCGTGATTTCCTACACTGTGACGTGACAAAAGAATCTGAGAAAGAAAAAAACAACTAATTTTAACAATATACCTTTATTTGAGATGTTCAAACTTCTCACTGTCAGCTGCAATACACATTTGGATCCTCGTTTGAATCTCATGTTGCATACGTTGGAGCATAGAGCGTGACACGTTGGCACAAACGTCCGTAATGCGTCGATTAAGGTCGTGCAATGTTTGTGGAGGGGTCGCATACACCTGCTGTTTCAGGTATCCACACAGGAAAAAGTCCAGTGGAGTCAGATCAGGCGAACGTGGAGGCCACTCTTCGAAACCGCTGTGATATGGGATGTGCGAATTATGCTCGCACCCGGTGTGAGATTTGCAAGAACGCATTAAGTCAACTTCAGCAAGCACCTTATTCTACTCTGAACGCTCCCTGGTCACACGTGCGTAGTAGCAGCGGTGATTTCGTTGTCGCGCTGACCGTAACTGGAGTGAGGAGAGCGTCAAGGAGAGAGCCTGCGCGGCGAACGTGTTTACGAGGCTCTGCGCAGCCCGGCCTGACATGTTGAGTTCTGAAGCGAAATACGGCACTTCTACCCGCGACGTCCCGTATGGTGGTGAACCGTCGTTAGCTCCTGGTTTAGGTGCTGCATGTCAAGCTACAAGTCGACAAGATTTCTTCTAGTCCATTCGTATTCCGTCTCTCTCTCCTCTAACTAAATTAATATGTCTCCTGGTTTAACTTCTTAATTTAATTCCCCATGTTTAACGTTGTTCCTTTAGCTTTTTTAACTTCTTTGAATCGACCACGTGTCCATTCCATAGCCCTAACTAATGCATAATAAACTCTCCTTTTTTTAACCATCTCATTCACTTGTAGTGTCGCTTATGGTGGGAATGAAGTCCCAGGTTTTCTCGCCTTTTTTTCCTTCTAGCTAGATGACGATCTGCCTTGGGTTATTGCTGGTATCAGGGTTAGTGTAATTCAACGCTTTTTTTTGTACGATCATTCTTTGTTATATCTTTATTCTCCGGCCTATATACCGACCCTATACCATAACCGCCATACCCAATTATTTGGTCCCCGAATTCCTTGACGAGGTACTGCTTCACTGGAGATCTCAGCTTTGGAATACTCAGCCATGACCACGAGCATCAACATACTACAACCCCAAGAAGATGTCTCTTTTATAGCTGTCTCAGGTGAACAGGCGTAACGTTTCTTACGTATTTGCATACTGCAAAAATTTCGAACACAAAGCGCAAGTTGCGTTGAGTTGATGCGACACTATTTTACACGATCTGCGTATCGTCTACTCTGTTTATAAAGACAATCAGTACAAGGATGAAACACCTCGAGGTTTGAACCGCGGTCCTTTGATTGGGGATCAAAAGCGATATACCACTGTGCACATTGCGGTGTCGTGTTTTGCCCGAAAGATAATCATTTCTCCTTTCGTCCAAGTTTCTTGACGTCACAGTGTAGGAAATCACGAAAAAACAAATGCGCGTTTTAACCGTTCTATTCTTTGCATTAATGTCCACAAGGTATCTTTTCGTACTAAATCGATGATTTTCTACAACTTTGTAAATCACTTTTTTTCCCTATCTTGTTCCGCTTTCGAGATAGGAATGCTAACTCCGCAGTTTTCCACCAGGTGGCGCGGTAGGTGGTTTCATTCAGTAGCGCATGGCTACTTTACTATACCTAGAGACCACTTTTATGAATATAGCTGCAGCCGTTCCGAAGTTAAGAGAGTGGGAAGGGACTTTAGTGGGCATACTGTATATATATATATATATATATATATATATATATATATATATATATTTATTTATATATATATATATATATATATATATATATATATATATATATATATATATATATATGTATAGAATCGATTAAGTTGACTCGTAAATTATCATATTATTTTCTAAGAACTCTAGCACTGAGTCAAAGAGTTACTGAGCAAACAGGATATATATATGAGTTCCGAATTATATATTGCTGATGTACAACTCCTTTACCCTAATCCTTTACTAAAATCGAAGGAGAGACAAGCGAGAACTTAAAGTTCTTTTTCTATGATTATTTTCTGTATGGCTCACATATTAACTAGTCTCCAATTAAGTTTTGTGGATTTTTTTATTTGTTTTTTCTTCCTTTTGTAATTTTTTTCTTTATCTAAGTGCAGAGTTAGGAGTGGAGAATACTGACATTTCGTACAACTGCCGAAAATTTATAGTTACGCCATTCTATTTATAATATGTGAATCAAATAATCTGTGTTAATTGTAAAATAAGTTGTGCGTTAATAAGGAATAATTATTTAAAGAAGGGAAAATTCAATTAAGACTATTAACTCTTTTTTAAAATTAATTCATTGCTTGAAAATATAGTTTTAAATTTTAGCGATGGCATCAAGATTACTAGAACATTTGAAAAAGTACGAGCTTCGTACATGCTGATAAGAAAGATAAAACCTTATCTTATTTTAAAGCAATGAATTAAAATCTTTTGAGAAAGCCGACATTAGCAAAAGTCTTCTCAGTAGAATCCAAAGGTTGTGACGACGGGTTACGTACTTCATGTAATATTTCTCTAATGACTGCTAAATCGGGAAAACCGCATACTATTTGGGAAGAACTAATTCTACTAGCTATAACTGAAGTAATACGCAGTATGCTACACAAGCCAGCTTCTGAAATTACAAAGAAAATTCGATTGAGCAATAATACAGTCCAAAGAAGAATTGATGAAATGGCTCAAGATGTTGAAGACTTATGTGAGTATTTAAAAACATCCCAGTTCTCTATTCAGCTTGATGAGTCAACTTTGCCAGGAAATGAGGCTTTAATTTTAGCATACGTGCGATTCATACAAGAAGAAAAAATATGCTAAGAATTATTATTTGCAAAAAATTTACAAACTGATACCAAGGGGGAATCAATATTTCATGCATTAGAAGAGTTTTTCAAAGAAAAAGAAATCCCTCTGAGAAATATCTTATCTGTTGCTACTGATGGTGCTCCAGCGATGATAGGACGCTACAGGGGTTTTCTTGTATATTTAAAAAGAGCGGTTCTGAATGTATTTGCCGTGAACTGCGTCATTCATCGGCAACATTTAGTTAACAAAAATCTAAATGAATGTCTGCATAAGTCATTGCAGCATGTTGTTCAAGCAGTCAACAAAATCAGATGCAACGCATTGAATGACATATTGTTTGGACAACTTTGCATTGAAAACTATACAGAATTCAATCGCTTGCTGCTTCATACAGAAGTACGTTGGCTGTCAAAAGGTACCTGTTTGGATAGATTTTATAAACTCTTTGACTCAGTGCTAGAGTTCTTAAAAAACAATATGATAATTTACGAGTCAACTTAATCGATTCTAAAAATGACGTAGCCTATTTGACAGACTTGTTTATTAAATTCAATGCCGCAAATCAAAAACTCCAAGGTGATGAGCTGAATTTAATAAAAACAAAACTGTGATTTCAGTTTTTGTGGCAAAACTTCTACTGTACAACAAAATTTTTGGAAGAGGGGAATTCAGCCAATTTCCACATTTATCAACAGTAGAAAAACATGATGAAGACATGCTTATCTATTATCAGCACTTTATGGTTCTCCATTCTGACTTCAACCAACGGTTTGAAGATATACATAAAATGAACATACCTGATTGGGTTTTGGATCCTTTTTCAGGATCAAACTCAGAAGAATCTGTAAAACTACAAGAACTGATAGAAGTATCAACAAATGAAGAATTAAAATTTAAATTTAAGCATAGCTATCAACAGTTCTGGCTGCAAAAAGAGATACTAACACTTTACCCTGGATTATGAGCTTTAGTCTACAAAAATTCTTAATAGCGTTTCTTTCATCATAATTAGTGGAACGTGGGTTCAGTGTGGTCACAAATATGTGAACTAAAAGCAGAAACCAACTGCAAATTACTGATAGCGGTGATTTAAGAATGCTTCTGACTAAAATAGAGCCGAATACAAATAAATTGATTGCTATGCACCAAGTTCATCCTTCACATTAGTCTTACTGTTATTTGTAATTTTTATTATATGATTATTATCCTTCGGTATCTTAATTTTTGGTGTGTAATTCGAATGTAACTATGGTTGATTTTAAGGAATAATTTTATAATTTCAAGGTGTCTTATTTACAACAACATATTTCTTTACTATGTTCCATATAGGTAGAAAAACAGATACATAAAAGGCCGAAAATTTGTTAGTGTATCTGTGTTTACTCGCATAAAATGGTAAACTTCCAGGGGGGCGGTGAGTGATTTTTTCTCTGAAAAGGGAGCGGTAGGTCAAATAAGTTTGGGAACCCCTGCTCTAAGGGAGTCACTGTATCACCATCAAGACTTCAGCTTGTCACCACTTCCACACAGTCCGGCTGGAAACCGGGCGACGGCCCGGGCTAAGACTGACAATGGGCGTTGGGGCCTCGACTTTCGCCCTACGGCGTTGGCTTATGTTGCTCCATTTGTCCTAAACTAACTCGTACCTGTGTAACTCTGTGCAAGGTGGGATTATGATGCGCCGAGTAAACGACTGTCTTCAGGTACTACGTTTATCGCATACCTATTGTTGTTGTTGTTGTTGCTTATGCCACTTGACCGACCACAACATCAGGTCAAGTCCCGAAGGCTATGGGCAATGAAGATGCGGCTCCTGTTTTGACTGGCACCACAAGGGTAGGAGTCCGACTTGGCCAAAGGACCAGTTCCGTAATTTTGAACCGAGTCAAGTGACGCGACCAGAACACTTGAACCCGCACCTCAAGAGGTAAATTTGAGAACTTGGAGGACATTGTAGCCGCGACCTATTTTACTTGTTTCGGCCACCATTAGTGACCACGGCGGTGAATTTGCAGCGACGAGCATCGAACCAGGGACGTTCAGATCTCTGGCCCGCTGCTCTTGCCAACTGGGCCACCACGCCCTTCGCATACCTAATCGGCGGAACGACGTATTATTCTGACTTGCGTTTCTTGCATATTGCAAACGGCAAACTCGGAGCAACCTGGTGGTTAGAGCAGCAGGATTCGGTACTGAGGAAGCTCGGTTCAAATCCCGACAAGCGCCATTGAATGCCCTCGGTCCTACGCCGGGTATGGTCACGCTAATAAATGTAGGCAGGAAAATCCCTCAGCGTGGTTTGTAAGAGTGGAAGGAGCCCCCCCCCCCCTCCAGATGTCGTCTCTGGGATACTTGATCTAAATTGTGGTGGAACGCTTGCAGAAATTGGACTTCGACCCTTGTGGTGCCCAGTAGCAAGTGCTGAACCCGTAGCCACACCCCTTTAACCCTGCAAGCAGCATGCAGAGAGAAAGAGAGATTGCAAATGACAATCCGTTACGAAACACATAAAAACAGATACACGGAGCATATGGGCTAAAACTTAAATTCTTTGCCCTTAAAAATAGGCAGTTAAAAATATGTGTTCGCGATTTTTACTGCATTTTTATTACACGGGAGGAAAAAAAAGATATAAATAAATTTATAAGCGTTGGTGAAGACCTTGAAAATTACTGATGGGCAATCGGATGGATTCATCGGAGTTAACATTTGCCCATTTTACAATAACCTTTAAGATCCATTCTATTAAAACATTTCCATTTGTAACGACGAGAAGGGACCAAAAACCATGAGCCCTGAAATTCAAAGCCAGCGACCTAAAAGCTAGATTATCGCGACATGTAAGGACATTTCATCTTTTAAATACCATTTCTTACAAAAAAAGAAAAGAGAGAGAGAAAAAAGAAGAGAACGAAGAAGAAGCAGATCGCCAGTAAAGTATTTAGGATGGCTCTTATGATCATGTGGGTATCGCTTTCGAAAAGTCTCCGTAATTTAAACGCAGTTATAATCAGTCATCATAATATACAAACCCCTGTAACAAACAGAAAGGAAATTTCGATAAGAATGGGATTTCTTTAAAAACTTTGCAACCAGAGATTACATACAATGATTATTTATATTAAATATTGAAGCTTTTATGGGGTATTACCCTAAAGACCATTTTCGAATTGTCTAGATGGCGATGATTTATTCGGACATTATTATTACATAGGATTTACATGATTAGGATGTTTATTAATCAATTTAATTTTTTTAAATTCTTTTAGGGTCACAAACATAGACATGTCAAAGAAGTTTATCGTAAATCTATCTATGTCATTCATCTTCTAAACAAAACCTTCTTTTCTTTTCAGCAGATATATTCAGATACATAAAAAAGAAAACTTTGAAGTGTTTTCATTCAATTAAATTGTACGTCAAAAAATTCTAAGAGAGTTTTTTTAAGCAAATTAATTGCGAATTTTTTGAAATTGAAAAAACACTTTCCTTCGGGTAGGGAAATTTATGATTTAGATAAATTTCAAGAAGATGCTAAAAGGCATTCTTCATTCGAAATTCCTGACATTTTTTAAGCTATATAATGTAGCTTTACATGGTGCAACACAAGTGGAAACGCTGAAGAAACTAATAAATGTGTTAAAAACAAATTAAAAGCCTCCGAAATTCCATGATTTCTATTGCTCTTTAAAATAATAAAAGCACGGCCAGACTCTCCTTATAAAACTTTTGGATTACTTACAAAGAAACAGTGCATAAGACGGGGAGATGGAATAAAAGAAAGAGAATGCAAAAATAGGCATTTTTAGTGCGCTCAACAGTCATAGATTTCACTCTAATTACGGACTATCCAGTAGGAATAGATTTTGCATTTGACGGACAAAACCTTTTCAAAACTAAAATTTCTTCACATTTAAATCGACAGCCAATTCAGCCAACAATTGTAAGATATTTTCTATCTCAGTCTTATTTATATAATATAGATGGAGCACCAGTATTTGCTTGTGTTCTGACTGATGTACTACCCCTGGTTTTGTTTAATGTTGTCCTTGTTTTCTGTTGTTCCGGTTTACATGTAAATTGTTATTACTGTGCCGTTCTTGTTAAATATAACCAAATGTTATCGTACAGTGGTGACTGATTCCCTAAATGTATTGGCGGGCTGTGTACCGTTAAATATAAGAGCTAAAATTAATAGTATAATATATGGAATTTATGATGAAGGAAAAGAATATGATATAAACGTAGAAGTGTTGAATGGGGATAATTGTGAGACCAGAGTTATTAGAAAAATTAGCATAAAAATTTTAAAGAGCCTGAACTGGTCGATGGATCGTCACCCTGAAACGAAGGTGAGTATTTATACAGATGGATCAAAAAAAGATGTAGAGTAGGAGCAGGTGTGGCGATTCACGATGAAAAAAGGATATAAAGAAATATTGAAAGAAAGAATTGCAGGTGGGAACTCTTATGTAGCGTAACTACGAGCATTACAATTGGCAGTTCAAAGAATGAAAGAGAGAAAAAATCACCGAGTTTGATATATTTACAGATTCAAAGAGTGGTTTGGAAGCACTAAGAGCAATAAGCTACAGAGAGGACATAGTACAAGAAATAAAGAATATAATAATACAAGAAAATATGATAGTATATCTGCATTGGGTCAAGGCCCAGGTGGGCATAGCAGAGAATGAGGAGGTAGACCAAGAAGCCAAAAATGCTACAGAAATGGAGGGAATAGGAGTCCAGTATAAGCAAACTAGAAAATCTTTGAAAATTAAAATGAAAAAGTATGAAAAGAAACTATGGCAAGAAGAATGGAATGAAAGTCTAAAAGGCAGAAGATTCTATGAAATATTCAAGGAAGTAACAGAAGAAAGGCTAGTGGGTGACTTCAAGATTAATCAATTTATAACGGGTCATGGATGTGTTGGGGAATATCGAAGCAGATTTCACCAAAAATCAGATACATGTACCTGTGGAGATATCCAAACGTCAGACCACTGTTTATTCGACTGCCAACAGTTCAGGGACATAAGAAATAAATTGCCAGCGGATGTTAGAACATGGACAAAACATAAGTTTTATTGTGACTTTTACTGTAGAAGCTCCATTAGGAAGGTGGTCGGTATTCTTATGGATACTTGTATCTCCTTCTCTCATGCCACATAGCAGTATTCTTCAGATGCAGGCTTGCAGATAACGTGCAGGTTACACAGCATTGCAAGTAAATAAATGTATGTAAGAAGTAGAATGGTTAATAATATAAGTTTGTAAAAAAAAAATCAATATATTGTATTGGTAAAGTGTTATATAATCACTGTAGCTTCAAAAATGTTTTTACATTTGGTAAGGTTTTAGAAATTACACAAAAGTTAGTATATAGGCATCAGTGTAAACAAATGTATAATTGTGTAAATAAGATTAGGTTAAATTGTATTGTTGTGTTTTCATAGAAAGTTAAGATTAAATACAATGATTTGAATCAGTAGAAATTTGTATTATTATACGTATGTAAATGTATTAGAGTAAATTGTATTTATGTGGTTGTATTTACGTAATTGTCAAGTTAAATTGTATTGCCATGTTGATATGTAAATTTGATTTATTTGATAGTATATAAATTTGATGTAATTATGAAAAAAAGTGTGAAATAGTAATAATTGTGTAATGATATTGTAAGCATTATAATGCGATCTGTAAAAATAAGAAAAAGAAAATAATAATAAGAAGGAGAAAAAGAAAGAAAAAAATAAGGAAAAGTGAACACAGAAATGGTGGTTGCCACTAAACTGCTAAATTTATATTAAAAAAAAATGTTAATGAATTATTAGACGGTCTTCGGCCTGTGGGCCGGGGTTGGAGGACCCGGAGTCCTTGAGCCAGTGTGTCCTAGTTGAGCAGGATTGCGCTCGGGACGATTAGTTATCTGATTATCCGTATACCTTAACGGTTGGACAGGCATTCAATTGAATCTCACTGTGCTTCAACAATAATCAGAACTAAGCATCTTTCGTGATTTGACGTTCAAGATTTAGGGAGTTTTAAGACGGAAAAATATTTCTTATTTAGGCATGTCCTTTGACAGAAAATTAACGTGTAGATTTCATGTCGAAAAGACTGTTAATTGGGCCTTGCATGGGTTGACGTTCTTGAGACGACTTGCAGGTTCTTAGAATAGTTTTTCTAGAGCGACTTTCAACTTAGCATATAAAGCTTTTATTCTGCCCATGATCACTTACGTTCTGATGTTGTGAACGTTTGATGCCTTCATCACAACAGATAGTGAATTCGAGAGGCTTCACAATCAAGCTCTTCGTTTGATCACCGTAGCAGTGAAATCAATTCCAATAAATGCATTATTAATGAGCTCAATGAACGACCCATTCAATCAACTGTTGAAGAAAGAGCCTTACTTTTGTTGGGGAAAATCGCGTCTTTCACTATGGAACTATTATACCTTTTTACACCAGAGGAATCTTAAAACTCATCACGTTTTTATGCAAAAAATCCTGCATCTGGAGGACTATTTCATTTTGAATTTTGAGACCAAACCCTTGATAACGCCTCTAATCCAACCAATATCAAGGTATATTGGTTGGACCTCTTTCAAGTGCTTTCCAAGGAAAACACCTGGGATGCTGCTTTGGGATCCCTAACTTATGAAATTCTTAGTGCTCTCTATTCTGGAGAGGAGTGACTCCGTGTGTACCCTGACGGTTTTCCATATAAACGACTGGGCTAACGCAGGAGCAGGCATTTATTGCGAACTTATTTTCTTTCTATAACCTCGTAAGGTCCCAGCCAACTAACTGCCTTTGACGGAGAGATTGTGGCAATACGTTTGACTCTCTACAGGTTACCGCATTCTTACGTTACCTAGTAAAATTCAAAATTCCTTAATGAAACCATGGAGGAATTCCCAGACTTTGAGTAACAACTAAAAGTAATAAAACGGCTCTAAGGTGCACTTGTCCACAAACAACAATAAAACTTTTTTTTTTCTTGCAGGATTTTTTAGCTTTGCAGTAGATATTTTTATGCAATTTCTATTTCGCTTTTTGAGGTAGTTATCTTGACACAACAATGCAACTTCATGTCAATGTAATTATACTAAAGTATAAACCATTTTGTTTGAGTCGATGAATGAAATGCATGTATACTAGTCTGGTCTGCTTCCACAAATTCCGCATAACGTTACAAATCGGAAACAAACTGCAAATTCGAAACAACTATATAGCAGTCCATCCTAAGATTGCAGTCTTCTCGTATACTCTCCATCCATAAAATATTTTATACCATAATTACAAAAGATATTAACTGCGAATTTTGTGGACCGTGAAGGGTTCTGGAATTTTATATAAATGCGTTCTTATCATGACTTTTTCCCCCTGCCATCAATGGTACTCAAAAAAGAGAGAGAGAGAAGTCGCTGGTGTTTTGAAAAGATTTAAAAGACCTTTTCAAACTACTTCGGAAATCCTTACGGAGCAAAATATATTTTCTTTAAAAACAAATTAAAAAAATGCTGAAAAAGCTTTAAAAGAATATCGCGCTCCGCCGAAATAAAAGTCCTTTTTCTTTACAATTTCTACCGGGAAACAGTTAAAGAATAAGTAGCAGATTGATTTGGTTCATCGTCCCGCATTCTTATTTGATGCTTTCTGGGGATTTTTTGCTTTGCTTATGGGAGGCTAGGCATGATTTTTCTGACAAAAAAAAGAGAGAGGGAGAGAGAGAAAGGGAGATTTAGACTGACGTGAAACGATGCTCATAAGAAATAAATATTATTATATTTATGCCACATTTTGATACAGTCAAGTATCAACCGTTTTAATTATAGCTATTCTTCGTTCAAAATAGTTGATAGTTAGTTAAATTTATATACAACAAGTTTCCTGCTTCCCATTTATAGCACTTATAACAACAAAATTCATCTTAAGTTGTTTTTGTTTTTTAATGCGGAGGCCTTGTCGTGAGACATTCGCACTGTATACCGCGGAAATTGTTGACTACTTCTCATCTGAGAGAACCATACAGGTGAGTAAAACCTTGGTGCCACCACAATTTTGACCGAGCATCCCCAAGTTCGACACCCTGAGGGCTCACACCTTCTTAAACCAAAGTAACATTTTCTTACAACAGTGTCAGGTACCACATTCAGGGATTGTCTAAAATAATGGAAACACTTCGCTTACAAAAGTGAATTTTGTCCCTACCGATTGATTAAAGAGCTGATTGCACAAATAACCACCATCTCTTTTTTTGTGAAGTCGTTTAGCTTATGTTCTCAAGGCTGTATTTTTTTACATTTCAAGCCGTGCTTTGCGACAATTAGCTGAAGGTGAGACAAAATGAGCAACCTGACAGTGTTCCAAACAAATGAAATTGTAGGTGCCAGGCCCTGATTTTCCATTAGGTCCGGGCCTAGGGGCCCCCGAATGTTGGGGGCCCCAAAAAATTTTCATTTTAAAAGGAAAAAAAAATTCCCAATTCAATTTTTTTTTATTTTACCTTTTTTTAATAGCAATTTTTTTTTATATATCCCATAAAATTTGATCGATTGATTGGTTCATCATATTTATAGTTATATGTATATTTCATCATATGTATGTTATAGTGTATATAAGGGATTAATAAGTTTTTCTGGTTGCATTGTATTGGTAATTTAATGACGAAGTTAATATGTTGTATTGTGTTTTGTTATTTGATAATGTTCTAGGCTTCTAAGCTTCAAATTGCCAATTCTTGGTAAAATGGTACTTTCACAATGATTCATGATTTTTTTTTTTTTTTTTGGTGTGTGTGTGTGTCAATTTTGGAAATTTTACGCCCACATCAGTGTTAGGGAGCCCCCATCCCGAGTTGTGCCTATAATCAAGAATTTTCTAAATCGGACCCTGGTAGGTGCTTGCCTTTTTGGTGTTTTCGCAACCCAGTTATTAAGGGTTTCGTGAGGCACTGTTTTTAACTTCATGACAGAATGCAACGTTCGTGGCAAAACATTGTCTGAAAGACACAATTGTGGGAGGAAAATAAGACTCGCTGATGGAGACAGGAGGACATTAAAGGCGATTTTTACCTCAGACAGAAAGTCCACTGGAACAAATGTGACAGCTGTGCTTAATATGCATGTACCGAACCCCGCTTCGGCTCATACAGTGAGAAGGGATCAGTATAAACAAAATATTTATACCAGAGCAACTTTTCCAAAACTCCTTGTATCACAGATGAATGCAAAACTTAGACTACTGTGGTGCCACGAACACAAGACATGGAATGCTGGTCAATGGAAACATGTATTGTTTTCAGATGAATCAACCTTCACACTATTCTCCACCTCAGGACGTGTTTACATACGGAGAACGCAAGCAGAAGCTTAGAATCCAAACTCTCTCCTTCAAACAATAAAGTTTAGTCGAGGTTCTGTCATGCTTTGGGCGATTATATCGTGCTATCCAGCAGGTCCCATTATCACCTTAAGAAGACGCCGAGCAGAATTGGATTTGATAAGTGGAGTGCCTTGATCTGTAGATTTTAACTCCTGTACGCAAGATGTTTTATAATCAATGATAATGTGCTCAGTATTAAAAATTATTAAGATAAGTTAAAATTAAAAGTTACTAGTTACTTTCAATAATTTTTTTTTTATTTATTTTTTTTTTTTTTAAGTTTAGCACTTTCAAGAAATTGAAGGGTAAAAGAATATTATGAAGTAAAAATTAGAAAAATATTAAGATTAAGAAAATTAAGATTAAAAAGTAGAAATTAAAAATTTAAAAAGATAAGTTGAAATAAATTAACAAGTTAAGGAAAATGGCCCACAGCAAAAGAAAAAAAGGCCCTATGCAGGGTCATACAATTCGTAATGAGATGATTGCAGATTTCCGCGGGGGGAAAATAAAAATATTAAGGTAGGGAAATTTGGAAGAAGCGATACCACCTAGGACCGAACCCACAACGTAGGGTTTCGGAGGTCAGCGAGATGCCACTGCGCTACGGCAGGACACAAGCAAGTCAGCGAGATGGAATGTGTATCGCGATAAGGGCCTTAAGAAGACGGATAACTAGCAGTGTCTACTTAACCATTTGAGGCGACAATGCCCATTCAGTGGCGCAGACATTGTTCCCTGTAGAACAATGGTTCTCAAACTTTTTAGACCTGCGGCTCCCTAGATCTACAGATCATTTTGGACGGCACCCTTATTATGAACCAACCATTGTACAGTACAAAAAAAATTTTAATTTTTTCCTTGCTAGATTACTTTTCCCTTAATATAACTATAAATGAGGTGGTAGAGGTGAAAAAATGAAAATAAAAATATTACAGTTTGTGTAAAGGGCCTTATTGTTATAAAAATGTAGTGGAATCTCGATCTATCGTTTTTCAAGGGACCGACTGAACTGAACGCTAAATGTGGGAAAAGGATAGATACGGGAACATAACAAAGCAATATGATCGTCGGGACTGGGTGAAATAAACGACACATACGGGAAAACGATGATTCAGAGAGCGATCGAACGAGATTCCACTGTGTTATATTTAAATTTAACAATTGCTGTTTACATTGACTTCATATTAAATATTCTCAGAAGACATGCGAATATAAGACCATTTTATGTTACAGAAGAAACAAATTTCCATTTGAAAAATCAGTCTCAATATCTAAAAACTTAACATCAGTTAAATTTTCTGCCCTAATGAGAGGGATGTGCCTGTTATCTTTAATTAGTTCATGATATCTTGGTGTTTTTTCAGATATAGCTTTTTGCAATATTAAGTTTAGCTCTATTTTTAGATTTTATTACAGCAACAGCAGAATAACCCCACTCACAAAGGTAAGAACAAGCAAACGAAATCATACCACAAAGTGTCTTCTTGCTTAAAACTGGATACTCATCTTCGATGCTAACACCAAAACTCAAACAAAGACTGAGACTGGAACCTAAATTTCAAAGCTGAGTCCGTAGAAATGTCAATGAGCAGCTCTGCCTCCTCATTGATAAAATTCTTAAAATGTTGTTAAAACGTTTTAAAGGAAATCAAAGTCCATACAAAGTCGTATGACGTATGCCGAGGCATGGCGCCCCTGGCAATGTTTGGCTGTGACCCTGAGCGCCATGGCGCACACTTTGCAGAAGAAGATTACATCTTTCAAGATGATAGCGCCCCTATACACAGAGCTGGAACTGTTAAATCATGGTTTGAAGAATATGATGATGAAGTTGGACACCTTCCCTGGCCTGAACAATTCCAGATTTAAACATCATCGAGCCACTGTGGTCTGTATTGGAAAACGGAATGAGATCCCATTATCCTCCTCCAGTATCTCTGAAGGAACTAGAGCAGTTTTTCCCTGAAGAATGTGTAACATACCACTTACCACCATCCATGTCTTATATGCGTCCATTCCATGGAGGATTCAAGCAATTTCGAATACCGAATGTGCTACAACACCATGTTAGGAGCGCAGTACCTGCTTCCCCAAGGTGTTTCCATCATTTTGGACAACCCTTGTATATGCATTTCCAGCCGATTTACCTAGCAAGGTGAATCAAAGCACTTTATTAAATAACAGCTGTCGAGGAATATGAATTCTGCTACGCATCCGCGCATTAGTGACTTTGACTGGAAACTTATTTTTTCGGCTAGTAGATTAGTTTTCGGTTATGTTTGTAGCGTGTTGATTATGTGTCAGTAAAGTTATGTGTTATAAATATTTTTAGCAGCGTGTGATAAATGTTCAGAAAACTAAAAGGGCTCTGGATTTTTTCTACCTTTTAAATAATCTTCATCATTCCGGGAATCGACTCAAGAAAAGGTAAGAACTTTTGTTTTTCAAACTGCTTTTGGTTGGAACGACAGTTCTGCTAGTTACATTCATTCTGTGACGAAGAATATTTCCATCTGTTTAATTTTCACCTTTATTTGTTTATTTGCTTCACTATCTCTCCTTTCCCCATATCAAGGTATTTTATTTTGTTTTACAATATCTTTTCCGTTTCACTAGAGTTTCATTGTTGTAAAAGACGGCTTCAACCGGGTGATCATTTCTAGTGTGATAGTCAGTGTAAAAGTTATCTTTTCTCAAGTTAATACGTTCTCACCAGATCACAGCTAATGAATACGCTTTATAGCCTGACAGTCATAGGCGTAGCGTCGGGGAGCACGTCCCCCCCCCCCAACTTAACTTGAAATAAATTAAAACGTTAATAGAAGTTCGGTTAAAATTGGAAAAATGTAGAAAACTTTTAAGAAAGTTGGTTTTTTCCCCGCTTTTTTTCAAACTGTGAAAGTGAAGATTCCGATTACATCTTTAGCCTTAACATAGTTTTTAACAATGATATGATCCATAACAAAATTTCAATGCTATATTTTTTTTTCTCATTTTATTTATATTATATTTATTTTTCTCAATGTACAACTTTTGAATACTACTCAAACATCAATTATTTTACTGTTATTCAATTTTTTTAAAAATCATAATATTTCATATTTTAAGGACCGCCCGACAGTCAGCGCGCTGAGGAGGACTGTAACTAAATTCAATTCGTGCCCCCCCCCCCAAAAAAAAAAAAAGTTAGAAGCACGGTACGCCTATGCTGACACTATAAAAGACATTGAAGTTCCATAGTCTGTAAACTATCTTTAAAGGGGAGTAATCGTTCGTATTGACAACTACGTGCTCAACAAGTAAAGAAAAATTAAAAGAATTCAAGGATACCAAGCTAATGTGTCTCCATATATATATATCCTCCATCTAGGCCTATAAATTTCTGAAGATGGTGTTCCCATATGTCCCACGGAGAATTTAGCACTCCGGGACTTTCACCTCGTCAGAGCGGCAGTTTGGGCATCTTCAAATCTTATTTGATATAAATGCTTCTTCAGATTTGGAAACCAGTCTGAAGGTTCAAAATCGCGGATGTAGGATGGATGGGGTAAGGTTTGCGGACGAAATTTTGGTAAGACAGCCCTTGCTACCATCGAAGATTGTGGGCGTTACCGCGATTGGGAATGGTACTCGGCGCAATTTGTCTGGCCTTGTTTTTTTCCCTCAAATGCAGCTTTCAGTTTTCTAGGCAGATTCCGGGACACAAAATTTCATTTTCTTTGCTTAACACTCATTTCGTTACGATATTTTTTCTCCTTCAAGATCATAGCACACGTGAAAAATACTTGAACGTGAAATTTTGCTTTAAAAAGTTTAAACATTTTTATGTATATTTTTGCTTTTTTTTTTTTTTACCTAGAAAAGGTATCAACATAATCTGTTTTCGGGATTTGCAAAAATTCTATTCCTAAAACTTGTAATCATTTTAAAAATCTAAGACTTTTTTTGTTTTGTTTTTTACACCAATTCTCGCTTTCGAAAAATGTTTCAGGAATGCTGAACAGAATTCAACAAAAATATCTTGTAAGGAATTCTATACGTACGATAAATCATGGAAAACTGAATGCCAATATTAATGGACATTAAAGTTGTTGTTTCTAATGCCCCCCTGGCCGCAATTTATTCCAGACCAGGTCCATATAGGCGAGCAGGCTGAGGGATGCGGCTCCGGTTTGTAATGGCACCACAAGGGTCTGAGACCGATTTAGCCAGGTGCCACCTCAATTTTGACTTAGTACCCCCCCCCCCTTGGGACGGTATCTAGGGGATCGTACCCTCTCTGACCTCATAGAGGGACTTTCCGGTCTACGAATTTAACGTGCCCCTAACCGGCCTAGACACGAAGGTATTTAACGGCCTAGTCGGGATTCGACCCGAGTATCCTCAGAACCGCAAGCCCGCATGCTATCGCTAGGCTATCTCGAGCTCGGATATTAAAGTAGAGAAGTACAGCAGCATACTCATCGATTTACAGCTTTAAAATGTTGGTTCTGGGTTGGTTTTAAAATGTTGTATCTGGTTTTGTAATCATCGCAGTAACATGCGATTTGTTATATTTCCAAAACACACGGCGGGCCCGGCATAGCAACAAGGCCCAACTGGGATGAACCCCGCCGGTGCAAATAAGACTCCAACAGGCGATCACTTCGTGCACGGTCCAGACAAGAAAACCCCCATGGCAGGCGTGCAAAACATCCCCGCACAACAAGAGGCACAAGCGGCCAGCCACAGAACAGACAGAGGAGAAAAACTAAACTAAATTAAATAATAATAATAATAATTTGGAAGAAAAGAAAGAGCTAATCAGCTCTGGTAGAGGAAACTCACAAAAAGCCAACCCGACACAAACAGCGAAAAAAAACACACGGAGACAAGCCCAAAGAACTACGACGCAATTAATGGGGGTGAACGACACCGCGAGAGCCAAAAGAAGAAAAAGAGCCAAGTCCTATAAGAGGACTGGCAAAGAAAACAAAAAATTTTAGATGACGGTATCGCTACAAGAACAGGACAAGGAGACGACTTGGCCTAAATTGGGACTGGTCAATTTTGAGAGGGAATAGACGCAACCCTGGGCGCAGAACCAGCAACTTGAATTGAAATTCTCTTTGATACTGTGCAACCCACCCAGAGGAGCCATCGTGTCCTGTGATCGCCAATGGGCAATACCCCCAAAAACGAGTACCGGGGCCTCCAGGGTTGGACTAAAAATTAGCCCAGCTAACCTAGCAAGGCTACAGTCGATAGGTCAGAGTCCGAGGACAGGACCAAATCTAACTTACACAGACCTCATGCTTTCTCTCTCATCATAGCAGGCCCTAACCTTAACCCTACTTTGCCTTCGGACTCCCTAGACATCACAAGTGGTAAGCAGTTCATCCTCAGGAAATCCTAACATTAAGGATTTGGACCAGTCAGATCAAGAAAAAAAAACTAATTGATACTAAGCTTAAGCCAGAAAAGAATTAATGTTAAACTGACACTTAGTATAGGGGTAGTCAGAAGATGGACTAGACTACGGCTTACAAGTATATTAGCAGGAAGGAAATTTTTATTAGGTGAGATGTTAAAAAGAATACTTACAACCGACCCTTGGCGTTGAAGTTGATATTACTGAAAACAAGTCCTGCTAGTACACACCTTACTAGCTTATTTGCTAGCAATTTTGACTTGGTCATCAAAGTATCTCCCGGAAGGTGATGAATTGCCAAGTTTTAGAATTTCCCCTAGCCGAATGAAACTTCATGGACAGTAATCTTCAAAACTCTTCCGCCTCTGCCGTGACCCCGGCTGGCGCCTAACAAGTCTTTATTTTCAGTCCTTTAGTATGTTTTAAGCCAAGAAAATTAAAATGTGCTCTTTTTAGGAATTTTGTGATATCCCGCATTAATAAATCTTCCTGATCATCGTCTGAAAAAAACATCAGAATCCCTGCTTTAAATTAATAGTAAAAAAAGGTTGACTATTTTACCCTGTTTTGGCTCATCAATGAGGTTTTCCCGGCCTACCTTAAGAGACGTGATCCATCTATAAAATAATCTTTCGTGAGAGGTACCATTCCCAGAAATTTGTTGCAACGCACCAGCAATTTTAGAAGATGTCCACTTGAATTTTGCTACAAATGTAATGATGCACTGACCTAAAAAAACAGCTTTTTTTTCTTTTCATTACGACAAAAAGGATCCTTTTTTACTTTTTACAAGACACTCTGGCGAAACCTAAACCAGATTATAACTGAGAAAATTGGTCTGCAGCTATCAACTGATCACAAAGGCAAATGTCAATTAGCATGTTTTGCAAGGACTTTGCCAAGCCCGTACGAACTGGAAACCCTGTAGTATTTTTTTTTTTTTTTTTTTTTTTTTTTTTTTTTTTTTTTTTTTTTTTTTTTTTTTTGGACATCCTTGTATTGCGTAGCAGATATTAATACGAACCAAATCTAAAAGCTCCAAAATTTGAAGTCTCTAAAATTATTTTATATCACAGTTATTTATCTCCTTATTTAATCCATACCTCAGACTACAGACGGAAATGAATTTTTTTTTTCTTGTCTTTACTCTTACATATAACTTTTTTAGCATCCTTTGTTGCCATTTATCCAGCAAAATACAGCTGGAAATTTCCGCTGCCATCTAGGGCAATACTGAAATGATAAAGCAGGAGACTATAATCTGATTTCTTTTGGCATTCGAATCATATAAACCAGGATGGAACCCGAAGAGTGCAAAGGAGCAATCCATCAATCTGTGTCTTATCCCAATGCAATTATTGAAAGAAGGTTCTGTCATTACTTCCGCTCAATTGGATTTAATGACATTCTTGCTTGCAGCTTCCGGCAGGAGAAGATAAGAATTGGGAAAAGAATTCAGGGGGTAATTATTCTGATATTATGTAAGAGTTCTCAAAGGAATGGGGGCAAAGGAATCAGATAAAAGAAATAAAAATAGCTCTACAGATGATGATGATACGCTCAAAACTGCTAAACAGACCCATCGTGATTTTCAAGAATGTAAAGTTTTTTAAATCTTTTAAAATATTTTTTTATATATAATGTAGTTTTTCGAATAAAATTTCGAATTCTTAGATATATTTTTCTTCTAATATACGTAAGATCAAAGCATGAACTAGGAATTGATTCGTATGATGAATACCAGTCGATTTTCAGCGATAAAGAATATATCGCGAGTCGTATATGTTATTCTGGTCGGCATTATTAAAGCATAAAACCAGCGCAGTATTTCGTTAAGGTGTGAGAGACTGGTATGAGCTGAAATATTATGCTAAAACTAAGTGCAACAATGAAAAATTACGAGGGCTGATCAAGCCTTGTTTTTCTCCGCCAACAATACAAAATTATAGTGTAATGATGATGTGCGTTTATACAATGTTTGAACGAGATATACAAAGATAATTTCATTCCTTTAAATCAGTAGTTCTTAAAGTTTCGTTGATCAGGAACCACCTTTTTTATATAATAATAATAAAATTTAAAAAATTTAAAAAAAAAAAAAAATTATGTCGTTCCCAATTTTAAGTTGTTAAATTCGTGGTTGTTTTGAAACGATTAAAATATGTTTATTTATATATATATATATATATATATATATTTATTTATTTATAATATATACATCCGGCACGTCCGGGACCTCAGTCGTGTCGAATTCGCGATTGTGCCGGATTATGGAACATCAATAATTTTAACAGGAATACCAAAGATAAATCACTCTAGATAAAAATGCAGACGATTAAAACATGTATTTTACGTACATTCTGAACCTCTGCAGACAATAAAAATATTTCGCACTAAACCAAGTGTACAAGGCACAATCAGGAATTTCAAGTTTAGATTTCTTCAATGTGTGTCTTGATTCCATATTCTTTGCTGTTACTTCTTGTTCAGCAAACCTCATAAGTTCCTCTTTTTGTTTCTTTATATCGTAAATGGTTGAAGAACCAATATTGAAAATTATGAAGTTTCTGTTTTCACCTTTCTCGAGACGATTAATTATCTCTAGTTGTTGCTGTGTAGTGAGAGTCACATGCTTACGCTAATCAGTTTTATTAACGCTCCAAGAACTTGTGCTGGGCTTCCAGAACATTGTGCAAACGTGATTTGTAACCGTTATAAAACATGAAATACCGTACTGAAATGAACACTGAACTGACAGTTAATTACGAATAAACACTGAGGGAAATAAAAACGCGGGAACAAAAAAAACCCGAACGTGGACGGCTCAATCGGTGCCAGATTACAGAATGTGCCGAACCGTACATGCCGGACTTAAGAGCTTCTACTGTATATGGTTTCATATTTAATCACTTCCGACTTTGCGGACCACGGGTTAAGAACCACTGCTTTACGGGAACTTCCACGAATGCATAGTTAATTCGGGGTTAACACAAATGCTTTCTGGGGTGCCGTCTGATCTCTATAGCTTTTTATATGTATGTAAAAAAAGCATGTAGGAGTTTCGTCATGAAGGATAAAGTTGTACGGCAAGCCGCACGTCAGAAGGGCGCACGCATGTAACACATAAGGCTGAAATAAGCTGCATGAAAAAAAGGCATTTCTTTCTCCAGTGCACACATTGATAAGACATCAGACCAAGCGCTATCATTTTACCAGTCTCATCTCGCTCAACTGCCGCTTATTCTGTCTTATGTCAAATTGAGGTGCAGCCATCTCTCGGTGAAAAGAGAAATTAAAAGTGTCGGAGTGATAGAGACTTTACGCAGAAAAACTGGTGAAAATTGTTAGCAGTAAATCAAAACAAATTTTACGCCAAGTTTTTTTTTTTTTTTTTTTTTTTTTTTTTTTGGGGGGGGGGGGGGGCGCGACCTTCGGTAAAGGATGACATTATCAAAAGAATAAATAAATAAAAAGAATTTCAGGTAGTCTCATCTAACGAAACTACCGCGGGTTACTTATCCATTAAAAAGAATTTAATTAAAAAAACCCGCATTTTAGTACTTTTCTGTTTAACTGTTTACTGCTACTGGGTTTGGCGCGCTGCCAAAACTATAACGCTAAACTCGCGACGCCGAACATTTTTTTTTTTTCCTCTCCGGAGGACTGCTATTGAGGAACGTAATCCTACGTTAAAAATAATAATAATAATAATAATGGTCCAATACATTTTAGCACTATTTTTCTTTGACATCATTTTGATGGTTTTTCTCAACTCTAAAAGAGGTATTAACATCTCGCCGAAATAATAAGCTATTCTTCCTTAACCACACTCCTCTGATAATTTGGAAATGCTGTCCATCACTTTCGATTGGCAGATCCAGCGATTCAGTAACACCTAAGAATTTTGTTTGGAGGCACTGTTCAGTATTTTATGGGAGGTCTGTTGAGAAATTTTGCCATCTTATGAACGTTATATAAAGTTTTACTAGCATTTATTTAACATAAAAAATGACCATTTACATGTTATATTTAAACTGTATCTATTTGAGATTTAATTTGCATGTGTAACAGTTTAATTATAGAAACATATATCATGAGAGGAAGGTGGTAGCTTGTTCCTCGAACTGCCGCTGTAACACAGAAGGTTGGCGTGAGTCGGAATACAGAAAAATGTGCAAAACAACTGTTTTAAAAGTCCCTTACCCCATTCTTCCACTCATTCTCATCAATAATCACAAACATTCTATTCTGTGGTTCTGAAATTTGGATATTAACCAAAACACAGAAAACTATGCAGAATTGTTTCACTAATTCACGTAATTATAGTCAGAAGCCTTCTTTTATGGGATTTTAAAATCAGATAGATTGAGGATGACCCTGTCCGGGCCCAACAATAAACAAACCAAAACACAGAGAGCTAAATTTTATGTACAACAGTAGAAATATCTGAAAAGAATAGTTAGTGCTCATTTAAGAGCAATGCAATCTGCAAATGAGGATTTATAAAAGAACTCAACATCCATAGGTATTCATATAATTCGAGAATTTTACCTACCCCTAAAATGAGAGTGACTATCATCGATCTGGGAATTTGCTGAATTTAGTGTGCTTATCTTTAATCCTGGTCGGTGTCTTAAAACATTAGTCATGCCCACAAATAGTACCCACAAGTCTAGCTACCGTGCTTCTTTTCAATTATTATTATTATTATTAATTATTTATTTTTTTATTCCTTGCATTCACCGGCTATGATGAAGGTTACCACCAAGTTAAGAAACTATTTTACAGTCTTTGAAAAATATATTTTAACCCTGGCAAGTATGATATGTCAATCAAATCAGCACAGAGGACACTGCTTTCAAAGCTAAACAGTTTCTGCATTTTAAGTCTTTTTTAATTTTCTGTTCAAATTTAATTTCCCTTTAATTGAAATGCTTGTATTCCCACACAACTTTCATGTACCTATTTCCTTTAATTTATCGATATAGTTATAGAATGGTATAAATTTTTGACCAATCTTATGATTTCTGTTGTATTTCAGCAACATTCGAATAAGCTTAACTTTCATTGCAGTTTGCGATGTTCAAGGTTTTATTGAAAGTGTAATTTTTGTAAAGGATCTGTAATCAATTTCCAATCCCCTAAAGACTAAAAATGAAGTATTAAATTACTCATTTAAGAAAGCACAACAGTTGACCTCGCAGATTTGTTAATTCCCTCTAGAAAATGGTTCGAGAAAAGTGGTTGGCATTATTTATGGTCCAAAAGGATCTCAGATGAAAACCTGAAGTTATCCCACTGGCTAGGGCCAATCATCGTGAAGCTGGGGTAACGTTAATCACAGTTTTATTGCAAGCGTTCTGCAATAATCATGTATGATTAAAATCACCAGCCCAACAAAAAATTTTAGAAAAGCTTTAGTGGTTGACAATGTGTTACAATGAAAGCAACAAACATACCCTCAGTGCACATGTAGTATATAATTTCCTCTATAAATCACATACAAATGAACACAAAGTAAGCCCTAACCACTTCCTGTTCTTAAAATTACGCATATTATAAACTAGCTAAAGCCCATGATATAGTATCAAAGTGAAATTTGCGACTTTTCATAAACTTTTTGTATACATATGCACATTTTGTCATGCAATCTTGATTTGTTAGAAATTAATATTTTAGGAACATGATTTTTAACAAATATGTTAATATCTTTAGTTTCCAATTGTATTTTTATACTTCCTATAGCATATCAACATTATATAAAACATAGGGTAACTGTTAATAAAAATTATTAGGTTTCAAATATAAAACTGAAATTACAGAGAAATGAGAACTACAGGACCTAAATGTACATATAAATAAAATACACCAAACTTCCTTTCAACTTTTAATTAATTATAAGCATGTGTATTAACAACTGCAGTTCTAGATATATATATTTATATACAAAAGTATACATATGGGTATGGAATAATCTCAGATTAGGCTGGATACATAAGTATATATTGGAAATAGATGTTAGAACTAAAAAAGTAATAGTCATAACAGGTATATTTTCAATTCAATAGATCTATCGGACAGCTAAATCAACCAGCTTTGTACAGATATATTTATATATGTACATATTAAGGGTATTTATTATACGTATATACAAATATTCCAGCACTACAATTTATACATATAATTTTGATTTTCAAATTTATTTAATCACTTTAAAATGTAACAATTTTATGCAGTTGGTTTAAATTTTAATCCAGAACTTTAAAATATTGTAATTTTAAAATTTCATATGTTCTTACATTTTAACATGCCATACAAATTACTGTACTTCCTATACAAACACTTTGAAATTTCGATGGAGGTTTCTGACCCAACATGCCTATCAAAGAACTGCAAGCTTTCATGATGAAATAAACTTTTAGAAATAAAGCAGCCATTATCGTCACAGAGATTCATATTTACAGCAACTTCGTAAGGAAGTTGGAATGCAATAGTTTGAGTAAGCTACTATTCCAAAATGGAAAACAAATATTGAGAATTCAGCCCCTTTTGTACATTGTATGCACAGAGTGTAAAACTAAGCTTGTCATTTTGATAACAACAGGAATCGCAAAAACAGTTTTAAACAAGCTATAACCCAAATGTTATGCAAGCAATACTATGGTGAACAACAGAGGAAAAAAATAAACAATGATTCAAAACAATGCTCAGGGACCTAGTTCTGCAACATTTTATATTTATAAATTTATTACAAAAAAAAAAGAACATTGCACTTTTAAATGAAAAAATAAATAAATCTCACAATAACTTTGACATCTTTCCTTGTATACAGGAATCAAACCAACAATATACTCACACAAAAATCTTTGGTATTATAAGCATGAGCCAGTCACAGTTATAATACATGTATAAAAAGACAAAAATATCTCAAACATGCTTTTTAACACAAATAAGTTACGAAACAAGAAAGGTATATATTTTATTGCACAACTAGGTCCAAAATTATAAATAATTAAATACTGAATTCTTGCTCGGATCACAAATTTGGCATCTTTGGTGAACTAGCTTTGAAGAGCAGTGGATGAGGATGACAAGACTTCTTTAAAATCTGCAAGCGACTTCCGCAGAGTCAGACAAAATCCTTTAGAAGCTGGTATAAGTGGGAACTCTGGAAGTAGGACATCTTGAGCTGAGATATCACCTGCTGACAAAGCAGATACTTTAAAATCAAGATACTCACAAAGTAAATATAACACCATGTCTGTGGCTTGGTACAAGAAGTGCCTAAGTCAGTTTTTTCCAAGATGACTTTGTTTGCTTATGTCTCTTTAAAAAAATATTTTCAATGTAAGATGTACCCAAGTCTGTACAATGGTTTAGAAAACATTTTTAAAGCATAGGACAGACTTGAGTACTTCTTACATTAAAAATATTTTTTTTTAAGAAACATTAGCAAACAAAGTCATCTTGGAAAAAACTGACCTAGGCACTTCTTATACCAAGCCACAGATACATTTCCTAAACAATTGTGACAGTCATTTTTCCTTATTTTTTAAAGTTTTATCTTGATGTTTTGATAAAACTTTTAAAAAATCCTTTGTTCCTGAATCCTTTTGTTTCACCTTGGAATTTCAGCAAGGAAACTGTTATTACATATTTCTGGAACATAACAAATATTAAAAACTAATTTATCACTTTATAAGATAGGGGTTATGCTGAAGAGAAGTTTCCTAAGCAATCCACATTAAGTGCTGTTTAACACTCAAGTTCTTTGTTTTATTGATGAGGAAACATCTAAAAATACCAAAACAAATTAGAGGAATTCTCTCATAAAGAAAACTCCAACAGAACTTTTGGAGACCTGGAGAGCTTATTCTTACTCTCATTCCATTAAAAAGATTTCCCATAGAACCTCTCTAGCAAAACAAAATTTCATCTTACATGCAAAAAATGCTATACTAGAAGGATTAATAATTATCAGATCATTAACTTTTATAATTATCCTAGTTGAAACTTCAAGTTTTATACAAATGGCAAATGTTTACTGTCAGTGTTGCATTAAAGACCACATTTCTAGTGAACTTTTTATTGTGTTACTGCTACAGAGGCTGTTCGCACATTTTTTAGACGATTTTAGTAAGCAGTAATAAAAAATCGTTTGCTGCAAAAGAAATAATTGCAATTGTACTATGTATTTAAAAGTCAAAATTATCGTCTGCAGCTTTAAAGTTTTGTTTTTATTCAAAATGGTGTTTTTAACAAAGCAGTGGTTCGAAGGCTACATTTATGCTCTTTCCGAAAAGAAATATGCATACTCCGTTATCCAAAAACGATGTGAGAGTCATGGTTTTGTGATATCTAAAGTGTCAATATCGTCCACAAGAAAGGAAAAAACGTCAAACTGGAGCCTCAAGTGGGACAAAAATTCCAAACAAGTATCCAAGGAAAAAACGGACATCTTCGACTATTGCAGAGGTACGTTGTTTAATGTTAAAAGAAAATCCCCTTAGTCAAAGGACAGTTGCAAAATCATTAAAATCCTCGGTGTCCACTGTAAACAAAATGATAAACGTTGATTTAAATCTTAAGAAAGTGAAAAAACACAATGTGCATCGTCTTCTTCCAAATCATATCGCTGAACACAGGACACGCTGCAGAATTCTATATGAGAAACACTTATCCAAAGAAAAATGGAAAACAATTGTCACAATAGATGAATCATGGGTGTATTTAAATGATTGCAACAAAAAAAAGAGCCATTTATTATCATATAAGGGGAGAAAAAAAATTAAGTACATGGTTCAAAGAATCGAAAGAAAGTTTTTCTAAGGGATTCATGATTGTTGCTGGTTTTTCTTATAATGGCAAGTTAAAAATAAAGAGAGTGGAAAAAAATGTCAAGATTAACTCCAAATACTATCAGGAACATATTTTATCGCCAATTTTTCTGAATGAAATACCATCGCTTTACCCACAGTGCCATCAATCTGTGAGACTCCATCAGGACAAAGCTAGCAGTCACACATCAAAATCCAATGTAAATTTCCTAAAAGAAATGGAACAAAAAACTGGTATCAAGGCCATACCCTTCACTGATATCCCTACTAAATCTCCCGATGTATCACCTATGGATTTTTGTGCTTTCGGACTTTTAAAATCTGCATTATCTAAACGTCGTCCCAAAACCCTTACAGGACTCTGGAAAGCTGTTCAGGAGGAATGGGATAGAATACCTCTTCTGACACTTCAAAAGACATTATTATCCTGGAAATTGCGGTGTCGAAAGATAGTTCAGAATAAGGGATGTCAAATAGAACATTTAAAACACAATTTTATGTAATTTAGTTTTGTGAATACAATATACATCGTCTAAAAAATGTGTGAACAGCCTCTGTATAAGATGGGACAGAACCCAACTTACTAATCCATCACATTACCTATGCTAATACAGTAACCACCGCTTATAGTGATCACTGGTTATAAGAATCAACCGTTTATAAGAATCAATATCGCGAAAACAAAAACAAATGAATTATTTCCATGTTAAAATTTTCGCTTTAAAGAATCAATCCACCGGTTTTAAGAATCAGTTTACACTCTTCGCTTTCCTTTCATTTTTCCAAAAAAAAAGCTACTTAAACCCTCAAAAGGCATGAAGTTCTTTGTTTTTTTTTAAAGAAAGATTGATAAGATGGGATGGAATATAGTCGTAAAATTCACCCCTTTCTTTATTAGACATAACATAATAGTTTCCCCTTAAACGCTTTACCACAACACTGTCCTATTAGCTTGACCCGGGGGCAACTTTCCCCGTCCGAGTAAATCTTCGTCTGAGACTATAAGTATTGAAAGATGTATAAACAGCCTTCTGAAAACTTCATTACGTCAAACTACCGTAGAAAACTTTTTCTTGCTCCCTTCCTGTAGTTGAAATGTTAAAACTGTTAAGCAGGTATGTTGTAACTTGTAACAAATATTGTATTTTTTTCTTCTTTTACTATAATCATGTGTATCTACGTATAGGTCTAAAAATTAAGTTTTATTTTTAAAACTATAAAAAATAATTTTAATAAAAGATAGTTAATATAAATTAAAGAGTATTTTATGGTAAATTATTTAATATATGTATATATAGGTGTGTGTGTTCCTGTCCAAAAACCTAAATTTCGGTTATAAGAATCAACCGCTTATAAGAATCAAAAACAGTAATAACAAACGTGATTCTTATAAGCGGAAATCACTGTACATATCAACATAACAGTTCAGTTGGTTCAGCACCAATCTGGAGGGAAGGAGACCCAGGTTTCCTTCCTCAGCAGAGTTGTTACAGTGGCACTTGACCATTAGAAAAAATGACAATGGACTGTTAAGAACCCAAAGACAACATTCAAGGTGTAAAAAGTAATCAGCATTGTAGCATCATGAAAGTATGGGGTTATTTTTCCTAAGACCTCACAGTGTGCATGAACACAGCTGCGTGCTTATCGGAATACCATTTTCCAGTTCCCATTCTTTTGAACACGTGTGTGGATTCCGAGCGGATTAAAAAACCAATACCAGCAAATGCCGCCAGAATTTTTGGCCTAAAAGTTAAGCGCAGGATATCGGTTTCCCGAGCAAGATGTGGCAATATCTTTTGAAAAAACAGAAGCGTCTCATATCGCCTCATAAAACTGTCTTTCTTAGAAATAACTCAATGCGAGTTTGACACTATAGCGTAATAAAGTTTGCCGGAATGTTCATCGTTAAGAAGAACTGTCACCCGCTAATCTGCTGGCCCTGGCCTGGAAAACAATATCTAAGAAGACGACCGCCACCGGCAAAGACTTCAAGCAGAGTATATAAGTGATACTCTGTTATTTTCAGAGGATCCCCCTTGTAACGGCCAGACCATGCAGTCGTGTTTTTAAGCTCCTGTTTGAGACTAACCAGGTTTCACAGCGTGCTGTTAAACTGCACTTAAGTTAAAATTCAATTGATTATGTTGTACTTGCTTAATGTTAAATTTCTTTGTTATTAAATTTTTGTTAAGTTTTTGTTTTAAGATGTGGCCTTATAATTTACAATTAGGACTCTGTCTTTCTTGGTCCCGAATTTAGTAATTTTTAAAAAGCCTCAGAGAATAGCCTGCCTACCTATGATGTCACAGCATCAAATATAAAATATCAATTAATGGAAAAATATGAACAAAAAAATGAGAGTTCCTAACAGCATACTGGATATAGTCTAATGATAGAATACAAGCCTAGATATTAGAAGAAATGAGTTTGTTTCCCTGGTCAAGGCAGACAGACTTGCAAAAGAGATAAAAATGCTTTTCAAATAAATAAATAACAGTTTTATCAATACTATTCAGGAACAACAACAAAATTTTTGGAATGTACTTTTGCCAATATTTTACTTTTTATGTATTGTTACACATAGTGGAGCAGTAGTAAACATCAATTACATTCAAAATTGCATTTGTGGCTCATCGATTTTACTAATATTAACTAACTCAATCTGCAGCACACCCTGTACTACAGATCAGGATAACTCAAAAATAAAAAATATATGAAACACAAATTATCATAACATTCCTATTTTCAATTCACTCACAGTTATGCAACTCTTTAAATGTTGAAGGTGAGGTAGGTGAAGCTGGATGCTCAGAATTCCAAGATTCTGATATTGCAAGCCACCTTTCAAGTCTCTCAACCAATCTGAAAATATAAAAAAATATTTTCAAAGGAGGTTAGAACCAATATCTTATAATCATGATTTGTTTTTTACAAATTGAAACCTGTTTATATTTCAAGACATAGTTGTTAGGGAAAAATGCCGATAAGCATTCCTCTTCTTCCCCTAACCTTCGAGCCGCGTAGAAAGAGCGATGTGTTTACATCATTTCCCACCTCCACAGCAATGTGTAAGCATCGTCAGATGCCAGTTGCGTCATGCCAGCCTAGTGACGTCATTCACCCAACGATGACGCCATACCATCAGCCGAGAATGACGTCAACTAACATCAAGTAAAATTAGCATAATTAACTTTGCTATTCTCCTGCCACGAGGGAGCGTGGCGGTCGACGCCGGTATAAATATCTAGCTCGACATCATGAGGGGGTGATGAGGTGAACCAGCACGACTCAGCGCAGCTCGTTTTGAGAGCCAGTCCAGGCTCTACCGAGAACCCGTATTTTGAGGCAGCGACCAACTTACCAGCAGTGCACCGCTACCGATGCCCTAGTCGTCTCGGCCTTGCATGCCCGCAGGTAGCCAAGGAATGGTTTTGTGCCAGAAAGGCACTGTCTACTTTACGTATTTTTTTGCGGTGGTAAAATTTTGCCTCGACCAGCTGTGAGTTAGTTTTTTCTTATTTTCTCTTCACCTCGGTAAGAGTACTTTAAAGCAAACATTTTAGGATCACACTACGAGCTGTGTAGTGCATCTGTAAACAAGACACTTTAATGTCGTATTATTTCTTTCCAACTAAATAAATGTGTTTTTATTTTACTTATACCTTCGTACGTCTTTTTTGAAATCTTGCATATCACACCACAAGCTAGCTAGTGTTGCTCTGACTATATCTAAATATTAAGAGTCCAACCTTCCCTGCTAGTCAGTACGACTCTGCACTCTTAGCTATCAGTAAAGTTTGGGGCATTCCTGCCCTCAAATCTTAACTTTTTTTTGGTTGTGGGAGCCGCCAGGTTCTAGCAGCTCAATTCCGTAACAATAATTAGTTGTTATCGATGGCTTTTAAGGTATAAATTAAAATAAACTAATTGAGTACACAGTCTAAGTTACAGAATTGAACTCATGATGTTAGCAGCCATAACTCAATGTGTTCAGTAAGTTTCGGTTTTATCAGTTTCTCATAATCTAAAAGAATACAGAAAACTTACAAAATTAAATTCACAAAATTAAATTCACAAAATTAACTCGAATTTTCACTGTTGCCCATACTGAAAAATAAAAGAATCTTTCACTTTTTAACTTAAGAACATACAATCCAATAGTAAAAATTTATCCTTGAGAGTAATAATTGATCACTGTGGTTAAAATAAATAAATAAAAATATAAAAAAGTAGAGAGGCATTATTTGTGGATAGTATCACAGTCAAATCTGACAACACAGCTGCAAAGCAATTTGTTTTTTATACAGAAGGGTTGGATAGACTAGAACAAGGGTGAGCATTAAGTCGATTGCGATCGACCGGTGGACCACCAAGACAATTAGGGTTGACCACCTTTACTAAGACCTAAGATGCACATACTAAAAGAAACATATTTATGGACATATTATTATGTTTGTATCTTGCATTTTGCTTTAAATGTGGTTTTAAAAGAGTAAGTTTTTTTTTATTGTAGTTATGTAGGTAAGTACACTCACTTCCAAAAGTTAAGCACAGAGAGGAAAATGTTAATTTCCGTAAGCCAATCTGAATTAAAGAAGCTGAAATTTGCTACAAAGGTAGAAGGAAGTATGCAAATATGTTAAGTAACAGCCAATCACGGTTTCGCATCGAGAAATATGCAAAACAGGCAGTCGTATAAGAAGCCGGCATTATGAAGGGTTACAGGAGTTGCAGGTAATTGCTGGTGAAATGTGTTTAGAACATTCGTACAATTTGTTTTCATGTTAGACGTGTTTCTATGGCTTCCGGAAGACGAATGGAAGATTATGAATGCTGTTGGGCTGTCGGACACATTGAAGCAGGACAGTCTATCACAGATGTTGCTCTTTCCTTCGACGTTAATCATTCCATCATTTCACGATTATGGAAACAATTCCAAACCAGCCAAACATTTGTCTAAAGACCTGCAGCCGGCAGGGCCTGATTTAGAAAATTCTTGACTGTAGGCACAACTCGGGATGGGGGGCCCCCTAACACTGATGTGGGCGTAACATTTCCAAACTTGACACACACACAAAACAGAATAATCATGAATCATTGTGAAAGTACCATTTTACCAAGAATTGGCCATTTGAAGCGTAGAAGCCTAGAACATTATCAAATAACAAAGAGCGATACAACATATTAACTTCGTCATTAAAATACCAATACAATGCAACCAGAAAAATTTATGAACCCCTTATATACACTATAACATACATATGATGAACTGTACATATAACTATACATATGATGAACCAATCAATCAAATTTGAAAGGATATATATATAAAAATTGCTATTAAAAATAGTAAAATATAAAAAAAAATTTAATTGGGAATTTTTTTCTTTTTTTCCCTTTAAAATAAAATTTTTTGGGGGGGCCCTAAAATTTAGGGGCCCCTAGGCCCGGGCCTACCGGGCCTAATGGAAAATTCAGGGCCTGGCAGCCGGTCATCCAAGGGTTACGACCCCTCGGAAGATCGATATATTGCTGTTGTAGCCAAGCGGAATCAAAGATCGACCTCCCCACGTATGACATCTATGGTTGCAGTGGCCATTGGTAATACGATATCTGCCACTACTGTTCGTCGAAGGCTACACATGAATGGTCTGTACGCCCGGGTACCGCGAGTTTGTTTTCCTTTATCCGTCCAATCCAGAGGGGTACGATGCCACCAGCATGTGAACTGGACTGTGTCTAATTGGGCAACGTTATGTTCACAGATGAGTCCAGATCTGCCCTACAACCCGATGATAAGCATGTAAGGGTGTGGAGGGAACAAGGCACACGCAATCGTCCCGAGAACATTACCAAATAGCACACATTCCGTGGTGGAAGCATCATGGTCTGGGCAGGGATTTCATTGGGATATCGCACCGACCTGCACATCTACAGGCGAGGTTCTGTGACGGCTGTACAGTATCGAGATGAAATCCTAGACCCCACTGTAAAACTATACACTGCAGCAGTTGGTCCTTCTTTCATTTTAATGGACGATAATGCCCTCCCCATAGAGCTGCCATCGTTGACGACTTTTTGGAGAGTGAAGAGATTGCGCGTATGGAGTGGCCGGCTTACTCGCTAGACCTTAATCCAATTGAAAATCTTTGGGATGCCCTCGGCTGTGCTGTATGTAGACGTTTCCCACCTCCAGCCACTCTCAGAGATTTAGAAACTGCCCTACAGGAGGAATGGCAATTACTGGACTCTGCGATGGTTGATCACCTCTTAACAAGCATGATAACACGCTGTACACTTTGTATGAAGATGGGGAGTGCTCACATACCCTATTGTCAGTTTTTCTTGTTTGTTTTGTATTTAAACATCATTTTGTTAATGACGCAAATATGACGTCATATTATAATTTATGAAAATTCAATTTTTTTTTTATCTCTGTATGTAATTCTTTGTTTTGTTTCATGAATAAACATAGAGCTACTTGCTTGCAGCATTTCATATCAATCGAAGCAGTACTTGTCCTTTTTTTTTTTTTTTTTTTTGCATTTTACCGCTCCGTGCTTAACTTTTGGAAGTGAGTGTACATATTCCGTATTTATTATTAAGTTATAATAAATATTGTAGACTTTTTTATTAGCTCACCCCACCTACACCACTGGGTGGACTGCAACACCTTGAAAAAATTAGAAGTAGACTGTACCCTGAAAAAGTCTGCCCACCCCTGGACTAGAATAATCCTGAAGCTGATTCGAAATCACACACACATTCATTCTAACAGTGAAACTTAAATTTCAAGGATTAATAAAGTATGAGGTATATACGAACAAGCTGCATAAACAAAATATGATACACTTACTTAGAAGCTTGAGTTTGGAAGTGTTCAGTTATTTCTTGCTTGAATATTTCAGGAGGATTCAATAAAAGCTTAGTCATAGCCTAAAAATTAATATTCATTTGCATTTATATAATGTCAAAACAATTACCTGTATATGATACAGCTTTAGTAAAAAAAAAAATTATCCCTTCAATTTAGACAAAATATAAGTAAAAAAGCAGGACACCATAAAATATTTTGCTACAATTAAATTAAATCCAACAGTTAAATATATCTTGATAAAATTGCAGGTTGCATGAAAAAATCTAAAGTAAAATAAACACATTTATTCAAATCACATGGCAAATTTTTAATACATTTTTAAAGCATCAAAAACTACCTTTTATGCTTATTAATTTTAAACAAACTGTAAGTGAAAGAGCAGGACACTATACAACATTCTACTGCAATAAATTGAAACAAACAATTCTATATATCATGATAAACTTGACATGCTGCTTAAAAAAATTTAAAATAAAAAAAAGACATTTATTCAAATCACACAAACTTTAACGAAATTATTAAACATCTTATAATAAACAATTTAAATTTAAACTCTTAATACTCTTTAAACTCTTAAATGTTTATGCTTTCAAAGAATAGAAAATGCTTCCAGATAACAATTTTTATACACTATCTCAATTTTTAGCATTATATATTCTATAATGTATGACAAATACACCACCAAATTTGACTATAGTAAAATACTCTCAACTAAAACTACACAGTCTTTAAATATGTACTGTCTTATAATTACCTGCACTAATTTTAAAACAACCATTTCATTGTACATTCTACTATTTTCTCTACCTTGTTGGGTACCTTTTTGTCTTTCATAACCTGCTTCATTGTAATAGGGCTCAGCTACAAGAATTAAACCTAAAGAAAGAAGAAGAAAAAAAGGAAATTGAAACAATAATTAAAAATGGAGCACCACAGTACATGTAGGTTAAGAACCCTTTCTATAACAAATAAATGAGATAGACAAAATTATGAATGACTCTCAATATCAACAACATATCACTAAAATGAACTAACCTTGAATTGATACAAAAACCTGAAGCAAATTAGAGGTTTCAGGGTTCCACATTTCTGTGCCCTAAAAGAGACAATTAAAGCAGTTATAGATAAGACAACACTACTGATATAGTCAGCTTTCAAGGCTGTATTGAAAAAAAAAAAGTACTGGTCATTTTTATTCAGGGTTTTAAAGTAAATGAATTATACATTTAATCTTGATCAGGATCAACATGCTTAACACAGGCCAACATAACCCTCCTTTCATAATTCACTGCTCTGGATATACAACACTTTTATTTGTCCTTTCTGATCTAAAATCCAGTATACCATGCCTAAATATCTTTAGTACATTTTATTTGTACACTGTAAAATGTTATCACTAACAATATTTTCTGTGTCATACTATTCTTAAATTAATAGAAATTTAAATGTATACAGTTGATTCCGGTTAATTGGACCAGCCACTTATTAGGACTGAATCCCATCTTGTAACATAAGGCATGTTTGTTTAATCCAGTGGTTCCCAACTGGTGGTCTGCAGACCATAGGTGGTTCACAAGATCCTCAGGAATGGTCCGGCACCACATATTAAAAAGTTGCCAAATAAATGGGGATTTTGAAAGCTATGTTCATTGAACTAGATGGACCGAATATATCCAATGAATATCAGGTGTTGAATTAATTTTCATGTATTGAAATTAAAGAATTTATAGTTAAGTTGTACTGTACACTGTACAATAGCAATAATAAATAATGTGTTCTAAAAAACTGTTTTACTTAATCACCCATTAATCAATCAATATGTTTTAATTTCAGGCTGAGATTTAGGCTATCTAATTCTAAAGATTGAAAACAAGGTTGAAACAAAAAGTGAGTAGGTTAATCCTGTATCCCTTTTGCCTGAGGGATATTCTAATACAACCAAACACCATGACTACAAAATAAAATGAAAATTTTCCAGCAAAAAATACACAGTTGTTTTAAAATGTCTATAAGTAAAAATATACTTGTTTTCTGAAGGAAAAATATAGAAATGAATTTAAAATATGAATATGTGTTTGCATGCATAAATTTACAGAAAAATACTGAATTCTTAAAACTAAAATTTAACTTCAACATGCTATCTTAACTACTGAATGGGCACAAGTTGCTGGAGGGCTGCACACATAACCACCAAGTGATTTTATGTTTTAACAATGGAATTCTCAATGATTTTTGGATATTAATTATTACCTCCTTCCTCACATATTAAAACCACTGAATACTGTAACTCCAACATTAAAAATGATCACTAAATTTGCTATGTTGTTTTAGATTAGTTTATAATATAACTAATCTAAAGCACTAAACAGCTGATTATTATTTACCAACAAAAATAATAATAATAATAAAACCGCAAATTATTTCTGGTACCCTCTTCTTTCTATTGCAGGTTTTGCCTAGATGTGGAGCAGTTTTCATCAGTAATTTTCTTGTATTCATTTAATTTGCTATGGAGTATTTAAGTCATAAAAAACATTGGGGGGTGGGGGTGGGGGGATGGCTCCTAATTTCATCTTTTGAGGTTAGCACCTATGATTTTGTGATACTTAATAACTCGGATACTTAATAATTTTGATACTTAATAATTTTGATACTTAATAATTTTGTGATACTTAATTACTAATTAACCAAACACAAATACTAGATGATTTTCACAAGAAAATAAAAATTACAACATGTTCAGAGAGCTATAAAAAATATCCATGCCAACAGAAATGACACGATTATAAACTTTTATCACACTATATTTCTCAGCCTACATATGATGTAAATACTTAAAATTAAATGCAAGGTTATTTTTCCTTATAAAGTCGAACCCCGTTATGATGAACTTCAAGGGACCAAAAGTTTTGTTAGCTATATCCGAACCGTTAAGAAAAATGTTAGAGTTCACAAAATGTATAAGTCATTAGTTGCAATGTGTATTCAATAATGATGTATTTAAAAAAATGATTACATTAAACTGATACAATACTAATTAAATTACGTACAACAGGAAAATGGCGGGACCATTCGTTATTAGTACAGAAAATTTGAAACTAAAATCAATGTGAAAGAGTTCTATACATCATAATTTTAGATTTGAGCAAGCATTGATCTTAAATTTACTTCATAAAAGTGCAACATGGACTTTTCTTACGAGAGTTTGAATTCTTATTTCTCTAAATTATGATATTTGCACAATAAATAAGTGGCAAAAATCATGAAGTTTTGAAGAATTATGATTTTATTCACAGTTAGACTAACTGATTGATAGATAAAAAATTTTAAATGAGAACTGAGAATATTTATTGCCAGATTTTAGAGTGCAGTCCCTAAAATAAGATGTTACACAAACTTGCAAACTTCCGGCTTCTATATAATGCATAAAATTTTAGCATGTGTTTTATCTGAATAGGACTTTAAAAGCAATGGAAAAAAAATAAAGGTTTTTTTTTTTTTATTATTGTACTTTTATGATATACTTTTATATTCAGCACAAGGATTCACATTTTCAATAGAATGTAACTGGAATACCTTATAATAGAAACTATTCTAAAGCACATCTAAAACACATTTTAGAATTCTTCAACCATTAAAAAATAATCCTTACCTTTCCACCCCAAGTTCCAAGCAAACTTACACACACCTTGCCACCTTCATATAAATTCGGATTAAGTCTATCTGAGCAATATGATATATAGTGGCAGAGTGGTGGCACTTTGGGATAGTCTGCAGGGAACTGAAAATCAAAAAAGAAGAGTCCATCTTCATACGGAGTTCGCTTTGGACCTTTGATCAAAACTGAATACAAATCCTGTAAATATATTTTTAAAAAGTTATTAAAATAATAAACATCTTAATTTTAAAAGTACATCAATTCCAATAGCATTAAAAAAAAAATTAACCAAACACAAATACTAGATGATTTTCACAAGAAAATAAAAATTACAACATGTTCAGAGAGCTATAAAAAATATCCATGCCAACAGAAATGACACGATTATAAACTTTTATCACACTATATTTCTCAGCCTACATATGATGTAAATACTTAAAATTAAATGCAAGGTTATTTTTCCTTATAAAGTCGAACCCCGTTATGATGAACTTCAAGGGACCAAAAGTTTTGTTAGCTATATCCGAACCGTTAAGAAAAATGTTAGAGTTCACAAAATGTATAAGTCATTAGTTGCAATGTGTATTCAATAATGATGTATTTAAAAAAAGATTACATTAAACTGATACAATACTAATTAAATTACGTACAACAGGAAAATGGCGGGACCATTCGTTTGTTATATCCATGAATACGTTATATACCGGGTTCGCTATAACGGGGTTTGACTGTACACTTGTGTCAGTCAAACAGTCATATTGATGACAAATGAAAAATGACACCCATACTACACAACAAACTATTTTTTTTACAGAATTACAAACATCCAGACTAACTCCAGTAATATGGAGAAACTGCTCCATAATACTGGAGTATGAGGTATCGGTGGGATTTCCCTGTCAAAACAAAGTATATTGTTATACTAAAATCAAGGAGTTTGAGTCTTACAGAAAGATCATAAGAATGTTACTTAGGAAAAGTGATAGCAAAGAACCCAATAATAATACCATAAGCAACAACTCTTTTTTCAGCTTTTCTGGTGAAATCTTGTATAAAATTATTCTAAAATCATGGTTTTGAGCTGTGTATCTCATATTTTTAATTCTCTGAGTTTTATTAAAAAGAAAAATTTATCTAATTAAAAAAAACCTCTTTTTATAATAATGAGAAAACACATTCTGTAAAATTGAAAAAAAAATTTGAGTTAAATTAATGCAAGTTTGAAGTAATACTAAGTTTTTTTTCTGAAATGACAGTACATATCATTAGAGATATCAAAATGAAATTTCAAGCAAGCTATACACAGGAATGAAATGTTTAACCCTTTTAGAAAGATGTTCATGATTTTACAACAGCAGTTATGATGTGTAAACATATTAAGATATGCAGGTATTTCCTCTTGGAGTATTTTCCTACAGATTGCATTTATATAATGTACCAACTTTCAAGACCGTACATAGTAATGCAATGGTTTGACAGAATTAATTCTATACTACAGACATCCAATTTACAGAGAAAACTAGCATTTGTAATAATTTGATAGCCTGTAGCACACCGACATCAAATAATATCATTTGATGAACATCTAAATTTTCATTTGAGATCTATAATTTTGTAATACTTTTGCATTCTTCCTTTACTCTCCAATTTAATACATACTTCATTTTACTTGCTGGTTGATCATTTTCGAATCAGAACACACAATAGGATTATCAATATACTAGCACAATTAAACACTTTACAGTAAGAATGTAGGAAGAAATGTTTTCCATGCTACAGATACACAAAAATTAAATTATTGTCTAGTGATTTATACCTGCATAGTTACTGAGTATTAATATGCAGTATACAATGAAAAAAATTTTACCTGTATAGTTACTGAGTATTAATACACAGTATACAGTGAAAAAATTTATAATTTTATACTGGACCATCAAAATGAACCACACAGGAATGAGTAAACTTGAAGTCAGAGGAAAACACACTGTATATAATAATAAAGTAAAATAATGATTAAAAAGATGCAGAATAAAAATCAAAACAATTGTGCACTTAATAATCAAAATTTTTCTTTATTTGATTTCACTGAAAAAATTTTAATTACTTTTTTAATCTGATGCTTGAATTAAAAAACTTAAAAAGTAAGACAATTAAAAGACCTACATTGTTTAGAAAAAAAGGTTTTCTATTTCCACAAATTAAACTAAGTAAATTTGAAACAATATCATATTGAGTTATTCAACATGTAATAATAACTACCTTAAGTTGCTAGTTTAACTGAAAATTAAACTAGTACTTACAATTCGATCCTCAAAACTTTTTACAACAATTCCTTCAGGCAAAGAGGATCTTAGTATGTTCATCTAAAAAAGAAATTAACCCCTATATAAATATATATTGAAAGAAAGAAAAGTAAACAGAGATTCAAAAGCTTGTAGAAAATAGTAAAAAGTTTAATTACTTCTTTTCTAACAATTCTGAAAAAGGCACTAGGTTCTGTAGGCTGAAAAATACTAAGTCTATATATATGACGATCAGGAACTGATTCCAACATAGAAAATGTACCTAGAGAAAAAAAATACTTTTATTACTAACATAAGAATAAGAACAAATATTTGAAATCATCTAATATCAAACATGTGTTACTATTAAATCTGTTTAATAATTTCTATGAAACCATTAAAATTTATATTTAGCGTAGAAAACTACAATTATATGCTTTTTTTTTCGTTGTTTTCATGACCTGCAAAGTCTTTCAATATATCTGCTATTTTTAAGATAAAGAAATATAATATGAATAATATTTACATAGTTATGGAAAACATGAAACACATTATTAATTCACAAATTACATTTAACATACTCTACTATTAAATAAAAATCAAAGGAGATAATACATAACATACATGATATCTACGTGTTCTGTATATTAATAACTAAACAAAAATCGACAGACATCAAATTTGATGCATAATCAAAAAGTTAGACTGAATGGCACAAAAATGATCAATTGTAAAGCATCCTTGATATCAGACTTGATTTGTTTTTATACAACTAACAAAAAAAATGTAGTTCCAGAATAATGGTAATCAGAACAAGAAAAAAAATTTAGCACTAAATTCTTGATTGTAAAACTGTGTTGTACAAAAAAAAAGTTTGAAGAAGCATATGGAAGTCAATACTCCAATACTAACATCCATGAAGCAAAATAATCACAAAAACATGTTTTTGAACCTACTGCCATTTCCACTGCCATTTCCTAGTATTCAGCGTCAGTTCAACTAAAAAATTTTCTTTATATATTTAACTTAAAATTTTTAATCAAGATAAAGAGCAATAATTTTAAAAAAAGTTTGAGACCACTGAAGAACAATACAGCATAATTCATATATATTAAGAATAATAGAAAATCATTAATTTGCAGTTCATTTCAGAAGTGGAAAATTTTTATGGGCACCAATAAACTGATGATTTACAGCAAGTTTGAAAATCCACCAAAAGCAAAGAATAATTAGCATACATAGAAAATTAAAATGTTCAACAAAATTCATGAAAAAGAAATAAGTATTTTTAAAGCAAATGCAAAGGAACATGAAGTGAAATAATAACATAGTTTTTAAAAAAAAAACTTACCTTGTCCAATACTACTGATTTCTGTAACTTCCTCTTCAGCACTAGGGGGAGGTGGTGGCTTTTCATTATCAGTCTCTTTGATTTCAGTACTTAAAACAGAGTTTGTTGCTTCGTTCAAACCTGCCCCATCAGGTAAAACACCATTAGGTTGTAGTTTGGTTTCAGCAGCCAGTAAGGCAGATGTTTCACTGCGGGACATACCAAATCGCAATTCTGCATCCTCATGAGCTTTTAATAATCGAGATTTCAGAATTGCACACAACTGCTGACACAAGTTTCTAGGTTCACTTCCATTACCAGATGTTGGACTTACTGGAGATAGTAGAGGTTTACGGTTGGACACATCTTCATTAAAGTTTGAAGAATTATTAGTTAACAGAGGGGCATCACCCACAGGGGAATCAATAAGAATGTCTATTTCTACTTTGGAAGATTCCATTAAACCACTCTCTTTGTCAAAGTCAACATTTACTTCATCTTTGGACTGGGCCTCATTCATTTCATAGTTTGCATCATTGGATGAGAAGAGACGGAATATTTGGTCAGCCATGTGTTGTATACTGTTCACTCTCCCTCGGTGTTTTAAGCGCTCAACAAGGGACTGTAGATGCCTCTCATGAAAATACGTTGTTCCCAGCAACTGATCAAGTACTCTATGAGAAAGTGAAATATATTGTAGTGTAATTATCACTTAAGTAAAATACAAATTACCACATTAAATAAAAATATTTAGCAAAGAAAATTTTACTGTGCTCTTAAATACTTCTATCATGTTCTCAATTTAGAAAGTAAATTAAGGATACAATGTGCTTATAAAAATTTTAAAAGTTTTGTCAATTATAGAAAAAAATTCATGTTACAGTGAACCAAAATACGACAAAAAAAGTTTGCATAATTTAAGGCTTAATTAACACACACAGATACATATATGTCTATATGCATGCATATGTCGCACAATTTTAAGTAATCAAAATGAATTATATAAGGATAAATAAACATTAATTTCTTAAAACTGTTATGATCTATTGCAATTTAACACATTCGCTGCCACTAAAATTGACATATCCATTCTTAGATACCAACATTTCTATGGTGTCGACCGCAATATCACTATCTCCTTCCGACTCACTTGTAGAATCCCAAGTGTAATCTTCATCGTCTGTGCTGTCATAATCAGAAAGATCACTCTTTTCTAATAATTCTAATACTTCGACTTCAGTCAATTTTTTATTTACTTTCCTTTTCTTGGGCTGTCATACTTGTACTGTCCGCCATTTTTAAAAACTCACATAAAAAATTGAAACACAAAATTTGAAAACCACACATGCAAAATATAAAAATAATACTTCACTAACATGTCTCAAAAACCTCTTTGTTCAACCTCCAAGGCCCCACTAAAAATAAAGCATATAACTTATCTTAGTCGACCGTCATCCCAGAGCGTCACCGGCATACAAGGTAGCGCTATGCTGATGCACTAGTGTGTCAGTGGCAGTGAACGTGTTAATTACATAAACTGCAAGAGCTGATTTTAAATCACAGTGAAATCAAATAATAGAGGATATCTGATAAAACTTTTAAAAGAATTATGCTGTTATCAGTAACTTCTTAATTAAAAAAAAAAGTCTTACAAAACTTTACACTCATAATTTTATATTCATGCATTTTTAATCCAAAATCTGTGATTATATAGCTAAATTAAGATTTATATGCTATTTGTAATTTCCTAATATAAATAGGATAAAAATAAGAACCCCCCCCCCCCCTAATAACTAATGCAATACATCATATTCAACACTAACTTCAAAGCTTTCAGATGGCCCTTACACTCCTGAACTAATTACTATAAGATTAGTCAAACAAAAATCTTAGAATTATAGGCTTTCCTGAACAATTAAGAATCCATTATATTAAGATGTCAATATAAGACACCCAGTTTCTCCTGAAGACATTTTTTTTTTTTTAATAATTATAACAACTTTCTCTAAATAACTACTTAATTCAACAGCCTAACCTTAAAAATAAATAAAGAAAAGAAAATCAAGAAAATAAAACATTTATATCTAACATTTTTTTAAATGAGTCTGCATGAAAAGCTTTTCCATTTGCCAGAAACTGAGCTTATTTCTAGTGTCATATGCTAGACAACTCAAATTTTTTTATTAACTGGTTAGGGATTTTTAATTGGGGTAATGATTTATAAAAAATTAATTAAAATAAAGCCTATACATAATAAAAATAAATTTTTTATTCTACTTCTATGTATATATATAGATACGGTGGAACCTCAATCAATCCCTGAATCATCGTTTTCCCGTATGTGTCATTTATGTCATCCAGTCCCGATGATCATATTTCTTTATTATGTTCTCACATCCACAGTTTTCCCACATTTATTGTTTACTGCAATCGGTCTCTTAAAAAATGATAGATTGAGATTCCACTATATATATATATATTATCTTCTTTGCAATTTCATATATATATTTTTTACTACACTTTAAATTACAAAATCATTAGAAAAAGAAATTCCTTTAATACGTTAATAACAACAAAAATATTTTATATAAAAAAAAATTACAGCAAACATTTTCACTTCTCTCATACTATAAGAACAGATTTTTTTTTTCTTGCTAAATCAAACAAATGCAAGGCAATCACTTATTAATTCTCCTTAACATACAATGGTTATTCAATTGTTACATAGATCATCATTTATCAATTTATCACTTAAAGGTTTACAAGATTCTTATAAAGAGTTTAAACACATTACAAAACTTGAGATTTTACACCATTATATCCACATTTATGTTTTACATTATGCAATAATAATTGGAAATTTCTTAATAATCACACAATAAAAAAACTGGATTACATACTTGCAATGTTTATACAGTTCCAAAAGCCTTCTCATAACGTTACAAGTCTGAAGAGTTGGATTTTGCGTAAACACTTCCTCCAAACGCGCCATTCCAGCTCTCAATTTCTCAATGTTAGCTAATAATTTTTCTTGCATATCTTCTGTAGATCTGTCATCATCTTTCTCTTCTAATTTGATGGAAACTTTTTCAAGATCTTTGGTAGTTCCATCAATGTCCTTCTCCCCAGGTCTAAAAAGGGAAATGAAAAATATAATTGTTCATCCACAATGAAGTTCTTTTTTCAAAATAGTGTAGGACAAAGATAACTTTCTAAAAAAATTACCACTGATAAACTAGTGAGTGATACATAATCTTAAAAAATTATTTAAATTTCAGTACGATGAAAATAAACTCTAACCTCTATAAATTACAGTATAAAGGACGATTGTACAGAACAATAAATAAAATTTTAACATTTTAAAATGCAGAGAAACTTATGAAAATATTTCCATTCAATTTAATGAAATTAACGTGCAATATACATCAATCTATATATATACAGGTTGGACCAAAAGTCTTGCCCTGATTCAATAAAAATTCATTACAAAATAACCGTTTAATATAATAATGTAACTTTTGTATCATTGGATAGGTCAGTTTCAGTAGTTTTTTTTGTGTAATAGTTGGCGCGAGTGCTCCTTCAAGAGTAACTCAGGGGAGCATTTTTAAGGAAGACATCATTTTTGGCCAAAATGCCATTGATTCAAGAGAAAGCCCAATGTGTGCTTTGGTTTCACGAAATGAAATCACCCAAATGTTCAGCATAAATTTCGACATTGTTATGGGCGCAACCCTCCTGATGCAAAATCAGTAAAGGGATGGTATGAAAGGTTTAAATAAACAGGCAGCGTTAAGGATCTTCCCAGAAGTGGCAGGCCTAGCAACTGTTGATCGCGTTCGGCAATCGTTTCAACGGAGTCCTACTAAATCAACTCGTGAAGCATCACGTAAACTTCAAATACTGCAAAAAAGCCTTTTATGGAGAATTCATACCAAACTTGTTTGCGTAATTTGAAGTTCACATGATGCTTCACGAGTTGATTTAGTAGGACTCATAACAGATTGAAACGATTGCCGAACACGATCAACAGGTGCTTCACTCACACTAGGCCTGCCACTTCTGGGAAGATCCTTAATGCTGCCTGTTTCTTTAAACCTTTCATACCATCGCTTTATTGATTTTGCATCAGGAGGATGTCGTCCATAACAATGTCGAAATTTACGCTGAACTTTAATGGGCGATTTCGTTTTGTGAAACCAAAGCACACATTGGGCTTTCTCTTGAATCGACGTCATTTCGGCCGAAAATGATGTTTTCCTTACAAATGTTTCCCTGAGTCACTATTGTAGGAGCACTCGTGTCAAAAAACTACTAAAACTGACCCATCCAATGATACAAAAGTTATATTATTATTATATTAAATGGTTATTTTGTAATGAATTTTTATAATCAGGGCAAGACTTTTGATCCACCCTGTACATCAATCTATATATATATATATATATATACAAGACGCCGGCCCGAAGTAACTTATCCCGATATCTATACATATCGACATAATAATAATCATTCTCAACGAAAGAATGATTATATTCTCTTAAACGTTGCGAAATATTAAAAAAAAGTGTTAAAATACCTGTTACATACAACTAATATGAGGAATTTTATAAATAAACTTAAATTATTTAACCCAAAATGAAGGTATCGTCCATAAACACATGCAAATGCATAGGAACTGCTTTTGTTTTCTGCCACCCGATAATGACGTCATCTATAGCAGACGAAAACTGACGTAACCAGTGACGTTGCGACGTTTCGCCTTATTGCGGACGGCCGCTAATGTTTACATCTGGTAGTGGCAGCCATTGCCATTCGGAGTGAAGAAATATCGTCGATTTTTGTGCCGCATACCTACGCGGTTTATATATATAGATGTCCACGGTTCCCTGACTGACTGATTGACAGATAATGCACAGACCAAACCACTGGACCTAAAGGGCTGAAATTTTGCATGGTGATTCTTATAGTGTAGGGGTGCACTAAGAAAGATTTTTGAAAAATTCTTGTTAATTTTTTAAATTAAATTTTTAAGCTGTGATTGTAACATTCTTTAAAGTTTGCATTTAAAATAATAATCTGAGGATTATAAAATTTATATCAAGAGAAAGATCATAAAAATTCCTTTAAAATGAAATCTTTTTTGAATCTTTACTTTTATTTTCTGATTTTTGGTGAATTTTTAAAGATTCATTTTTAGAATTTAATTTATTAAATGCTGATCACATGGTTTCTTTTCTTTTTGTGATACTTTAAATTAATTTAGCATCACATGCTTAACGAAATAAATTGACAAAGAAAATATTAAAATACGGTAAAAGATAAAATTTAACCACTATACTAATTGAAATGGAAGTATTTTAAAAATTCAATTCAAATTAGTATGTTTTATGGATATTAAACATATAAATTAATTTCATGCAGTGATTGTTGTATTTAATTTGAATATTTTCTTTGATATTATTTTGTCTAAAAATACCAGTTATGATTTTTTTATAAATAAATATATATATTATATTTTTTTTGGCATTAATAGCATACATTGACCGCTGTATTTAATTTGAATGTACTCCGTAGAGAAGTACGGGTATTCAGCTAGTTATGCATAAAAACACATGTTACATCTTCATTTCAGAGAAAAATATACTTGATTACTTTGATATTGCTTCTACAATGTTAAAAATGTTCTTTTCTGAACACACAGAAAAAGTTATGAAAGCAATGTTATGCACATTAATATGAATAGAGAAGAGGAAAACAAAAATATTGTACCCTCAACATTACAAATTAGCAAAATAACTCTCATTAACAGGCTTATTTTACTTACAACTAGCTTAATTTTGTAACGTTACAATTTTGTTATCGGTGCATACAAATGTAAAACTTGAGTGCACTTCACAAAAAAAGAAAACATTGCATATGATGTCATAGCTTTTGAATTAAAATTTTATAGAACCCCCCCCCCCCTTTTCTTAACAGACCCATAATCCTCATTTTAAAATACAATATATAGAACAAAGACAAAATGCTACTTTCACAGAGTTACAGCTCACATAAAGTTATGAAGATTCAGAGTCAAATTTTGTCATTGATATTTGTTCAAAATGAAGATATAAAACAAATGTCACCAAGAACATGGGAAATCATTTTTTTTTCAATTACTTAGTTTATGAAATAAGTAATCCTTCCATGGTAACTACATTTTAACCATACATTTTCAAATACAAATAATGAACATAAAGAACTACAACTACTGAAACACTTCTTAAGCATAATAAAATGCTTAATAAATAATACCCATTTTACTGTACCTAATTCTGTAGTAATAGGCAGAAAATGAATTACATTTAAGTTGGTTCTTTGTGTGTGCATGTGTGTGTCACTTAAAAAAAAAAAATAAAATTATTATATATATATATATATATATATATATATATATATAGATATATATATATCAATGTTGTAGCGTGGTTCAACATTTCCTTCGATTAAGTTTATTCGAAGACATTATAAAGAAATGTTAAGAATCAGCTTTGAACAATTAACCCTCTGACTGTTTATCCCGTGATTTCCACATGCAATGCAAATGTAGCAAAATTTGCTCTTCCCGCGATTTCCGCAGGTAAGGTCTTTTTTCCTTTATTTAAATCCTGTATCCTTTATCGCATCCCGTGTTTTTACCATTTAACCATTGATAATGCTTTAAATACAATATTTAGCCATTGAATCAGATTTTGGCCAAAAAATCACAATAGTTGTTCACCGATTTTTTTTATTTTTATTTGGGTTCATTGGCAGTTTTTTCAACGTTCTTATTCTTGTTTGTTTACTATTTTCAAATCAGAGATGCCGGGCAGAAGGCATTTAGCGAGTGACAGAACATAGATTCCTGATGATTTGTCAGATTCTGAAAGTGATATTAGTTATCTTGAACAGTAATAGTTGTTGTTTCTGACTATAACAATACAATTGTTGTTGATTTATGCGACCAAGAAATATCATACTACCTTACTCTCAGAAATCAACAAGGAAAGTATTATATAAAATATCTCAGACAGTTCTTGTATCAGGCAATGTGGAATTCTTATATTCTTTACAAAAAGCAAAATCCAACACAAAAAGTAAAGCTTCTGGAGTTTCGTCTGCAGTACATTTTCTTTAGTAGATACATTTTACTTTTGTATTTCATGTAATTAATAAGAATGTAACCACAAATTAATTGAGTTTTTCAAAAATTGGTTCTTATGTGATAAGTCTGAAATTGATTTTTCTGAAAATATCATTTCTCATCATCTAAATCTATATAAAAAAATCTATTTTGCCAAAAAAAAGTATTTGAATTCACCAATATATATAAGATTAGGAATATGCAATAAAAAAAATACACAATTTTTGAAGTGGTTTTGGTCTAAAAATTTGAGCAATCGGAGGGTTAAACTTCTGAATGACAAAATAAAAAAATATTGCATACTCTTCTTCATTGCCAAGCACTGATTTTTCTGATTCAGTTTCCCAACTATCCTCATCTGAGAATGAATCATCATCAGCCCACAGATCATCAGAATCCTACATTATTGAAAAGTAAGAAATGTTAGCTTTAAAAAATAAACTATTACAAAATATTAAGCAAAAAAGATGCCACTAAATATGAAAATATCTCCAAGTTTTATGATTAACATAATTACAGTTGCACAAGATTCAACAAGCACCAAAAATGGCAAAAATTATGTAAGGTTAAAGAAAAAAAGAAAGAAAGAAATGAGCTTTGTTGCATCTCTATACAGTAGAAGCTCTTAAGTCCAGCATTCTACGGTTCGGCACATTCTGTAATCTGGCACCAATTGAGCCGCCCATGTTCAGGTTTTTTCGGGTAGATTCGATGTTTCCCACTGCACTGGCTGGTCAAAATGTGGTGCTAGATTTGGTAGAAGCTGTATAACAAGCTTGCTGTCAAACAACCCTTTAAGAGATGTACCCTGTGAGGAAGTTATAGACTGGATTGAAATCGACAAAAGTGTACCATTGGTCAAAAAACTGAGTGATGAACAGATTATACAGTGTTGTTGGTTAACCCACAAGAATCTCAGGTTCAGGAGGTGGAACCGGATGAAAAAGGGGCCATGGCAGATGAAGCTCAAGTCTCATGGAAACAGGCTTCTGATGCATTGCATACATTTATAAAATTTGCCAAATACAACAAAAGCTACAACTCTGCAGAACTCATAAATTCATTTATAATCCGTAATGACTTTTTGAAGAAGAGATCAGAATCATGGAAGCAACGTGATATCAGAGACTTTTGTATGTATTTTGTCAGATATTTAAATTGTCTGCACAGGTTCAAAATGTATGTAAAATACATGTTTTAATTGTCTGCATTTTTATCTAGGGTGATTTACCTTTGGTATTCCTGTTAAAATTATTGCCATTCGATTATCCGGCACAATCACTAATTCGGCACTACTGAGGTCCCAGAGGTGCCGGATTAAAGAGCTTCTACTGTACTTGCAAACTCATCTTGTGAATTAATTTATTTTTTTTAATCAGTTTTTTTTAAAGCACATATACATTGAAATGCTCAGGAAAGAAACAACTTACTTTCATTTCAGAAAATTATTTCAATATTCATACAAATTAACAATGAATCATTATAAAACAAGAATTTTTTTTTTTAAATCAGTGGAAACCAAACAAAAAATATGGACCACATACATATTCTCCAACTCTATAGAGTTCTTGGGGATAACACAATGAAGTCTCTCCACTGACCCATGAAACTTCAACTTTCCCAGAAGAATGCACATCAACTACTTGCCCAGCACTTGAGCCTGGATTGGAGTCCTAAATTTCAAATTATTGCCATTAGTTCTTTAAAATTACCGTATAACTATTAAAATAATTAGAATGCATGCAAATTATGTCTCACCTCCGAATTTACAACTCTAATAACACAAGATCCTGGTCTATATTTAAAATCTGGATGGTCTTTGATATCATACACACTAACCTCCTCTTCTGAGAGTACTTCAGGGCTGTAAATGTATTGTTTAAGAAAATTGTACTTTTTAAAATTGAGATAATTTTCAAGATTTAAAAATTATTACAAAGGTAATATATATTACAAACTTAAGTTAAAGAAAACCATATTACAATTATGTATTGCCAATTACCAGGGGTACATAAATTTTGCATAAAAAATATCGAAATTTTGCAAAAAAAGAAATTACAATATATAAAATTTTATATTTATTTGCAAAAAAAAATATAAATTCAAAAATTTTGCCTTTATATTTAAAAAATCACAATTTTACTTATTTGGTTAGGTTTAAGTATCAAAATTCGTAGTTAAAAGCTAACATTGTAGTGGTCTCAACATTCTCTTCCTAAAGTCTTCATCAATAAGCAAAATTTCCAGAGTGAGATCTCTCAGTTAAAGACCATGGATGGTCTTAGATAAGCAATTATGTTAATAAATTATTACAACTATTACCTAATTTCACTTAAAAAGCCGTTTATCACCAAGTTTTCACTGAAAAGAAGTAAAAAATTAATTTTCACATTTATTCGCTCATATCGGCAAATTTTGCATTTATTCGCATCTATTTCGTAAATACGAAAATTACGTATCCCTACCAATTACACATTGATATCTACTACAGCTTTTGTGGAAACAGTAAATACATGATTGATAAAATGTTGATAGAAAAATCCATTTGAATAAATTTATCTTCATATGAGGGTATTGATTTCAATTACTAAAGATGCTATTATTCAGAAAAAGAGCAAAATAAAATTTGAAATTTCTTGTAGTGGTGACAATTATTCCTTTTAATAATCACCAACAAGTTAGGTCACACAAGAACTACTAAATTCATACTTAACAAAACTTTATTAGCATTACTGTGTTAAACAAGTTTTTATTAAGCCCCATATGAAAATAAGTTGCACAAAATTGGGAGCGTGATAGATGTAGGTGTTAAGGGGACCGTGAATCTTCATTTGAGTAAATTTTTTTTATTGTAATATTGATTATGTTATTGTAAAAAAAAAATATATTTCTGTAGGATAATAGTACAAAAATAGTTTTTTCAAGTAAAAAAATCATCTATGAAGCTTCTACAAAGTAAGTAATAAATGTAAATGTAGTAATAAACTTTTAATCTGTTTTCTCAAAATAGTTTTTTTCAAGGTTTTTAGATTTTTTTAAATGCTCTATGAGACTTAATTTTTGTTCAAAACTCATGAAATTGATAAGGAAGAATCCTGATATTGTTTACAAAGAAACTGGGTATGCATTTTACATTTCAACTTCATTAAGGTAATTAAATTTGATTTATAACTCATTAAAAGGCAAAATTTTGATTCAAAATCGGGATGGAATTCAGAAAACAAGCTCTCAAAAATTAACTATTCAAGGGATTAAATAATTGATACCCAGATTTGTTAGTAATACAGTTTTAAGTGATTAAAAAGCAAAATCGAGGAAATATTACCAAAATTAAGTCACAAAGGGGCATTTTAAAATTTTGTTTAAAAATTTAAAACTTTTTAAAAAATCTTAAAATTATAATAATATTGAAAATTTCTTTTAAGGCATTCTATATGCTTATGTTGAAATGTATATATGTAAAAAATTTCATATCTCTACGATAAAAAGTAGAAAAAAAAATTAGCATTCACTGTTCCCTTAAGCCTATATTCATGTACAGATAAAATAATCCTAAATTTTGAACTGTTTAATTAGCTCTACACAAGAAAATTTAACCCTTGATATAACTTGCTATAGTGCAAAACTGAAGCAAATTACCTTTGAACTTGAAAATCAAACAGTTTTACAGGTTATTTGAGAATGAAATTTGGAATAAGTTAAATGAAAGGCAAACAAAAAATAATTTAAGAAAATGTATGAAATGATGAGAATTTGAAGATATTTATAATTATTTCTTCCTTTTCCTCTCTTCCTGATTATAACTTAGAATTTTCTTCAGAACATGTGAATTTTTAAGTTGCAAGGAAGTAGAGGGAATCTAGAGTAACATAGAGAACTAGCTTCTACATTTCAATGTGAAATGCATATACAGTCTATTCCTGTTAATTGGATCAGCCGTTTATTCGGACCAAATCCTGTCTTGTAGCATAGGACATGTTCATTTAATCGGACCAGCCAGTTATTAAGACCAAAATAATCTTGTCCCGCTGTGGTCCGATTAACTGGAATCGACTGTATATGCAAGAATGTCTTATTTGACGCAAACATCTAAGATGAATTAATAATTTCACACATCATTTTAGAAGTTACTGATATTCTCCCACAAAACTTCAAAAACTTACTGGGGATCACCACCAGCATGGTAGGTTTTCATCCAAGTAATTAATGCTGTTCTTCCACTGTGATCAACTTGTTTCACAACACCATATTCATAAGGCCTAGAATCTAAGATATTAAATGAGAACATTATTGTACTTATCAAACAGAAAAAGTTTCCTAAAAAAGCTTCCCAGAATCATAAATTTGACAAACAATATGAAACAAGAATATTATATACTTCCTGGATTAAAATTAAATATTCTGATAAGTATATATATTTTTAAATTGTCAATAAGAAACTCTATATTTTGGCATATTCCTCTAACAATAATAGCAGGTTCTAGTGCAGAGGTGCAAGGCTTTGAGATAGAAATTCAATTATTTTGCTTTGACTGGTAACTTATAACAACAGGTTATGATATTTAATAACACCTTGGTAAATTTTATATGTAATTATTCAGGGTTTAAAATTAATCAATCAATTAGCATTTTTAAAGGGTCAATATTTAAGAATTCTCTCTTCCTTTGTTTAAGCTAAAAATTGCCCATTCTAGTGTTAATTAAAAATAAAATGTAAAATATCAACTATATATTGTATGATGCACATAAAAAATACTTTATACAGCAAAAAAATAAAATATAATTAAAAGAGATATAACAAATGCAATGTTAAATGGAAGATAGCAGCTGAGTGAGAAAGATTTGAAAGGAAAAAAAAATGAAGTAAAATTGATGTTATAATATTCTATAATTTTAAACAAACTTACAGCTTCACTGAGCTGTTTTACTATTTAAATATTAAAACTTAATAAAATCCTCAAATCATTACCCTAAAGAAACAGAATACAGTCAACTTTCAACTAATATAAGCACCATTAAAAGATTACCTTTACTGTCAACAACATAATCCCCAGGAAAGAATTCATGACTATCTAAATGATGAACAGGGTACAAACATGTAGACAAAATATTATGTTCGACACTTCCATCCTGGAAGGAAAAAGAAAAACAAGTTTTTGAATATGCCCAATCATTTACATAAATGTGTATATATTTTAATAACCAAAAGAAACATGAAAAAAGAAACCTACTTGCCAAACAACATGTGCTTTTGTTTCAGTTATTAAAGCTTCTGTGACTAGTTTTTCCCCAGGTTTTAAGGGCAAGGTCTCTTTCATCACATGTCTCATAGCCCGCCGGCGGACACTCTTCTTTTTCTTCATTAACTTAGTCACATAATTTGGACCACTTTTTTTACTTTTTTTGTGCAATCCTAAAATTTTTCATTTGTTTTATTATATGTTCCAACTGTATATTTTTCACTTAGTCTTAAAATTTTAAATAGATATTGAAGTAAGTTAGTAAAAACATAAAACATCGAGAAATTACAAGTCAAATTAAGTTACATACATGGTTCATTATATTTGTCTTAAGCCATATTATACAGTGGATATGCCTTAACCTATCAAAAAGTTTTGTTTTTTTTATTCTCATTAATTCAAGGACAGGTAAGGTAAAATAAATAACCTTTCAGACTGTGAGCATGTTAGGGAAAATTTTCCGAACATGTTCACAGCTCAGTAAGGTACATAGAATAAAAACTGTGTAATAGAATAAGGTAATAGAATAAAAACTGTGTAAATATAAGAAATTTACATATCATTTAATTCTACTAAAATCAGAGTATATCATGCTAAATAAAAAATGAAATTCGGAGAAAAACTTCTTTAATTTAAATTTATGTGGGTGAAAACTGGTAAAGTAATAAAAATTTTATGCAAAAGGATCTAGAATTGGCATCCTCTTTATGGCAATACGAACTGCATAGAGTAGAAAAACTAAAATAATCACAATACAAATCAACTAGCAATTTTTTTTTCTTTTTTTATTTAATCTAAAAATCTTCCCAGAAGAAAAAAAAATTAATTTCCCTTTCAGAAATGGAATTTATTGCATCCCCAGAAAAAATTTTATTTCAGTAAGTCACGACACATTCAGAATAAATGCATTTTTAGCAAGTATGTTCTTAATAAGCAAAATTTCATTATTCAATACTTAAGAAAATTCTTAAAAGATGCAACATCCCTAGCACTAAAATCAGTAAATAGATTTAAAGTCCACTATCAGTATGAGGCATAAGAATACTTCATGCATGCAAGATTCAAGTTCTATCTAATGTCTAAATTACAACTAAGCAAATTTCAGAATCAACAAGAGTGAATAGTTATAATCTTCCAGTATACAACATTCTTACCAAGACATAGTTCAACAGAAGATGCAGTTGAGTGACTAGTAACTGAGGCTGTATCAGAAGATTTTCCACTCTCTTCATCTTCGATGTCTTCAAAATCAGAGTTGTCATCACAGGCATTTTCAACATCATTGCAGTTTGCATTGGTATCTACACTATTGTCTTTGGCTTCAATATTAGTTTTACTACTTGGTTTTCGTCTATGGAAAGGAGAATGTTGAGAATCCGCATTTAAGCGACTAGACATACGATTCTTCCATTCATCAAGTGAAAGAACATCAAAATTTTCTTTCATTATAAGGAAGTTTCGATCTCCAATTTGTAAAGTACAAGGCTCAAAAATGTTCATCATTTTAATTCTGAAAGAAGAAAATTATTATACATAAAAATGCTAGATTCAAACCTTTAAAGTTTTCAATTTTTACATTCTTTCTTTATCCATAAGCCAGTAAAACTATAAAAATCAAAAAGTGAGCCTTTTTTAATCATGTGTTATAGAAGAATGGCACTCGGATTAAGATTGGAAAGGAAATTCATTTACCAACTTAATAAGAATTCAATATGATCAAAGTAAAAGGATGTTTAAATCATAAACTAATGACTTATGAAACTTTTTTTTTCTCTAGTTCCATGTCACATGCACTTTTAAAACTTGTCACTTTTTAAAGCATCACTTTCAACTAGTATAAATAAACATTAGCAGAAGCCCCAAAATATGTAAATAAAAAATATACCAATTTACAGAACTAGTTTTCAAGTAAACTTTCAAATAGCAATAATGTGATCTATATCAGGGTTATAATGTCTTGGATTCCCCTTTCTTAAGAAGAGACCACCCCGAACCACAGACTTTCCTTTCTGGGAAAAACTATTCCAAGGAGCTGAGGGGGCCACACCTAATTACCAGAAATCCCAAGTCCCTGGGCCACTACTGTATAAATTAGCTCACCTGTATCTAGCTGAGAATCGCTGAAGCCTCGAGAACAGAGAGGAGGAAAAGACCCCTGTCCAACAGCCCTGTCAACTGAGATGAAGATTACAAAGAGGGAGTGGGACTGGTGTTAACTCCTGGGTAGCTCAAAGAGACACAAAGATCGATTGTTGTTCAGATGGGAAAGGACCCACAGAGATCAAGAGACCCTGAGTGGAGCTGAACTACGACTGCTGGACTGACCAATGTCTGCAGCCCATGAAAGCGTGGGAAACCATCACCAAACCAGCATATATAGAGGAGCACCTGACAAAAGGATAGGAGAGAGAGGCCAGCAGTCAGAATCAGCAAGAGCAGCGAAGGATTTGAGCAAAGCTGTCCCAAGTGCTGATCGATACGGGTTAATCTCTCGGTAAAAGACTGAAAGGAGTCGGTGAATCGAAATAATCTCTCAGATGCTGATTAAGAATAGTTTGATGCAGTCATTTATCTATAAAAATAAAAGAAAGACTATGTCAGTCGGCAGAACAATTCCGGGTGGACCATTTCCAGTACATAATTTCCAGTATGGCATCCATTACAGAATTCGACCATGTTTGAAAATGTCGAAATCGATTCTTCCCCCCCCCCCCCCCCCCCCATGAAAGTAAATAAATTATACATATTTGTCTTAACATAAGAGCTTTAAAAGCTGATAATTTTTTCTGCTACTTCAATAGTTTGAGATATTTCAATTCTAAATGCATACTCCACAGATCACAATTGGCCGTACAAAACATAATCTGCCATGTTTTAAAAGTTAAAATTGATGCTTTTTTTCAATGAAAGTACATAAATTTTACATATTTAGAAAGAGCTTTAAAAGCTGATAATTTTTTCTGTGTACACTTAATCTGTTACTTCAATAGTTTTAGAGTTATTTCGATTCTAATGAGTCATCTCCTGTGAGATCATCCATCTTTGATGATGTAAACAAAGCATAATTCTCACTAAAAATTGAATCACTGAAAAGAAATGTTTCATCATGTGTCTAATTTTTAATTCTTTTTCTATTTTTCATACTTTTAATTTAAACTTTTTAATGAACTGTAATTTGAGTATCAAGTGATTCGATTAATGCTGTCTCATTAGGAAAGGTTCCATTAGGAAAGGTCTTGGACAAACATCCCAAGACCTTTAAAAAAAAATTTCATCAAAAACACTTATTTCTCATCTTTAATAATAGGTACATGATAGAAGCCCTGTAGCATATTCGCATATTCATAACAAAGAAATAAAGACTTTTGAAGGTTATAAAAAGTTTAAAAGCTCTTAAAAACAGAAAAAAAGTGTTTGTGAGACAGCTTTGTAATAACTATCACAAAAGGTATTATTAAACACTATTATGATTATTCTAATTAGCACTTATCAAAATGGCACTGCAGGTAGACAAATATTTTATGCAGTGAATGATGGGTGGTGGGCATTCTCCTTCAAAAGTACACATGTTCTTTCTGTAAAAAGTCACTGAGAAATCTAATCTTAACATGGAGTCACAGTTTTGAACTTTTTTTTTTTTTGTTTACCTATAAAATCATAAAAATCAACAGAACCCACCAACAGCGAATAGAAGCAAAAGGAACCACTTTAAGTCATTTAGGACAGTTTCCTAGAAAAGCAAGACAGACTAAGAAATTAAGATATCTAAACAACTTACGATTTTAGATCTTCTCCAGTTACATGATATTTAGGCTGTTCAACTGTTTGATTGCGAACATTTTCTTCACTGTAAGCCTTACAAACCCACTGAATACCAGCAGATACAATTTTTACCTAAATATAAAAAAAAGAAATGAATATTGCTGATTTTAAGAAAAAAGACTATGATATATCTGTAAACTTTCCCTAATAAAATGAAATTAAATATTCAGTAGTTTTTCATTGCTTTCTAGGACTTTGTGGTAAGCTTTTCCTGTTATTTGTCAGAAAAATCAAAAGCATGCCATAAGGAAAATTAAATTTCAGCAAATGCTAAACATTTTGTTTCACAGCTGTAATTTGTAGTATTTGTCATAGATAAAAATAAATTATCATGATCATTCAACTTATAATAAATATGTCAAATAGTTAAGCCATATCTGCATATATACCTGGTCCTATAATACATATAGAAATGGAAAGTCAGCTTCCTATGAGTGTGTTATGAGGATGTACTCTACATTTAAGTACAGTAGAATGGAAATAGTACTTCGGGAATTAGCAAAGAATGTCACAATCAAAAGGTTATAACTGTGCAGAACTCTTCAAGATTTATTATTATTATTAAAAGATTGCTTCTTGTGATTGGACAATTCCATAAAACAAATAAAATTTGTTATTAAGTTACTAAGTGATACTTTAAAGACTCAGAATACAAGACATCAAATACTAACACAAATAAAACCAAAATGTGAAAATTGTTATTTAAACTATGAACTACACATATAAAATCTAAACATTGTATAAGCAAAATATTTAATAATCTTGCAGCATTAGAGTCATCTTAAAATTATAATCTTATATATTTGGAGTCAAAAGCAATTTATACTAATTAGAAAACAAAAATAAACTTGAATTCTGTACAATTATTAAAAGATTAACAGGAAACTAAAGCTTTTTATATAGGTAAAGGACCAACCACACTGTGGCATATGACAGCTACAGATTAAGAAACAAAATTTCAGCGAATTTTACTCACAAAAGACAATTTTAAAACACAGATACTAAAGAAGTCACAATACCTTCTTGTAGAAAACAGTGCATTACCATAAGCATAATTTAAAAGAACAATTAAAATAAATGTATACATCTCTTTAAATGCATATCACTTAAGATGCAATATTCATATCTTAACATGCAAAATTTAAAACTTGCATTTAATAAGAATTCTTCTTTAAATTTATTATTTTGTTATTTTTAATATAGTATACTCCCTATTTAAAAAAAAAAAGTTTTGAACAGAAAACATTTCATTAGCACAGCATAAATCACAACTAATGGACAACATATTTACTGTTATTTTTTTCAGCTGAACATATAAGAAATAGTAAAAGCACACACAAAACTAATTTTCATATTAAAAGAACTATAAAATTGGCTGAATTCACAAACATATAAAAATATCTTTTAAAAATCACTTTAAAAGTGTTAAAGTAGCAAAAAATTATACATACATCTTCCACAGTAACACGAACACTTTTATTTGGGCACTCAATGATATCCCCCATGGACTTAGTAATATTCAGCCATTTTACTTTGTGAAAACAATAAGTAGGCCCCCATAGCTGTTGTCCAGGATAGAAACTATATTTTTTAAACTCAGACTCCTGAAAATATTTCACAAATGTATCCTGAAGTCACAACAAAAATATTTAAATAGTAACACATGCATTAAATGATAAAATGCAGAAAATAATATAATTTTACATACTCTCTCTCTTCGATCAAGCACATCATCCATGTCAAATGCATCAACATCTGACATAATGCACCTACAATATAATTAATCTTTGATCGGCATTAAAAATATACAGAACTATATCTACTACAATATAAGTAAGCATGATCATACCAAGTACTTTCTAAATATATAGACAGCTTACATACCTGGATCCATCTGAACATCTTAATGTAAGCTCAGTTTTGACATTCTTCACCATGCCTACCCAAGAATCCTTAAAGACTGCAACATCTGATACAAACTCCTATGTACAAAACATTCAGTATTCATTAAATATATAAGTACACCTAATCCTTTTTTACACAGAGGATGCATTACATATTGTGTTATGTAAAATAAAGACAGGGTGTATGGTAAAATGATGGATATGTTCAACAACTTGTTTTTGTTTATAAAATACATATGAAAAATATTTTTAAAAATTAATAATTTAAAAATTAAATAAAATTATTTCGATATTTGAGCAAACTGTATGCATTAAACATAAAAAAAAATCATATTCTCAACAATCTTCAAAAAACATTAAAATAAAAACAGTCTCTTGAAATTCAAATTAATAAATGCTTTGTTTAAAATTTTAAACATCACAAATTAGTAAAAAACCATGTAACCAGCTGTTGTTTGCAGCAAATTTAGTTTTCTTAACATTAACCATTTATATAGATTGATGGGTCTAATCTTTTAATTTCATCATACATTCTTAAAGCTTTCTGCTTGATTGTGTTGCCATCTAGGGAGGGTGGGGAACAACTTCATAACATAATTCTAGCAGTTTTGCTGTTGAAATCTCAGATGAATAAGTCAAAGTGTTGTCATGATGAAAATAACTCATTTTTAAGCCAAATGTGGCCCTTCTGTTTTAATTTTACTCTTGAAACAATCCACTAAAGGTGCATAGTACTCTCCAGCAGTGGTGCACACAGGATTTTTTCTTGGGGGGGTGGGGGTGAGATGAACGGATAAAAATATTTATAATGCAAAATCAATATTCATAATGCAATTTCTATTTCTTTCGGGGAGGGGGCCACGGCCCCCTGCCCCACCCCGGGTGCGTCACTGCTCTCCAGTGGTTGCTTAGCTCTTTTCCCAGCAATTAATAAATATTATATCATAGGCATCCCAAAAAACATTGGCCATAATCTTTCCTGCAGATGGAACTATTACCACTTTCTTTGGTGCAGGTTCACCTGTTTCAACCCACTGTTTTGACTGATTTTTCATTTCTGACTGGTAGTGATATATCCATGTTTCATTAACAGATATGATAAATGCAAAAATTTGTGTGGATTTCTTTGAAACAACATAAAATTATGATTTAATCACATTCAGAAAGTGAATGTATTCACTCATTCACTTTTTTGATGAACTATAAACAAACATGGTATTCACCTTATCAAAAAAATTTTCATATCCAAATATTCATGCAAAATATTATGTAAATAATCTAGTGAATACCAACAGCCTCAGAAATCTCATATACTTTTAAATATTCTATCCTTCACCAACCACATCATGGATTTTTTCAATTATATCTAGCTTCTAATTCAGAGGGAAAGAGAGTATACAATGTAGAGTGTAAAATTGGACTGTGTGCTGTACCACACTTCAAATTGTACCCCACAACAGTAAATTTATAAAATATTTGTAACAGATGTAAAAGGCAAAAATATTTTACTTTACGTTTTAATGTTTATTTCCAGAGTATTTTCTCACCTAAATGTAATTCTTACATACCATTAAAGGTAAAATAGTTTTCCTCCATTTCTGTAATTGTGCAAAACAGATAACGTACAGGACTATATATGTGTTCAAAACATAATTTCATAATTTTTAAAGAAAATAGTAAAATACTTTAATTCATATAATACTTGACTATAAGGATGAAAAAGCAAAAAAAAAAGCAAAAAGACTTTATTTTAATCTAGACTTTTAGACTTTTAGACTTTTTTAAAATTTTTTCTGATAAAAATAAACCCAGCAGCTAAGTAGTTAATTGCATAATAATTTAGTATAGTTTGGAAATAAGTAATTTTTCTCCTTTTAAATCCTTTATGCTAAGCTGCCTAAAGCATCAGCACAAACTTTATATTGTTCAATATTAGGAATTTCAGAGTTTTTTTTAAGCTAATATTTACATATTTAAACCTCAAATACATGTATCACATTTGTGTATATGTTAGCATTTTTTTTACCACTGAAACAGGTAGATAAGCCATTGTTTATAAGAGCCTAAAAGGCCTGTTGCGTATAGAAGTATACCAGCATGATATTTACAGAGTCAACTCCTAACAGCTATAAACACAAAAGACTACTTATGGGATTTGAATCTACAGATGTTGGTCTTAAAGACTAGCAACTTAGCCATTAAGTAATGATCCTGCTGGAAGCATGCTACGATGGGCAATTTTAGGTATGATGGCTAGAGAATTTTGGAAAATTAACCAGTACATATGCTTTTTTTCAGCAAAAAAAAAAAAAAATAATAATAATAATAATATAGCATATTTCCCTATTTTGTGATTTTTAGAACGGATTTTCAAAAGAAAAAAAAATTCTTATCCTTAGAACTGATACCTGTGTTTTTTTCCCTTTCCCCACTAGTTAAACTTTTATTTAACATCAAAAACTGCCATTTTGATTAAATGCCATTTACCATAAAATTTCTGAACTGCTCTTAACTTTTTAGATCAAAATATGCCAGAATGGTGATGAAAAAAGTATGAAAATCAAGTTACAGAAAAAAAAATTTCTAAGATAAGTGAATTACTACATTGCCCCACAAGAAAATCCTATAAAGATGAATAACCAATCCTATTTCTATGTAAACTAATAAATGCATACAAGGAGCAAAATGGTAGAGAAGGGAAGAAAAAGAAAGTGATTTTAAAAATTTGATAACATATGAATTATATAGTATGTCAATGAAATAAATCCCTGTATCAGGGTATAGAATTTCATAAAATATTATGAACATTAAATAACTAAATATATAGAATTTTAAGAAACTTTACATGAAGACTATCAAAAAATAAGCAGTTATTAGGAACTTTTAAGGACCTTGTAAACCCTGTCCAAATTTCATATTCTTTAAAAAGCTCTATATGATTTGAAGATTAAAGTGACTTGTTATAGTTATAATAATTTTTTTAACACTAGATGAGTTTACAGTAACAGAACATAAATTAAAAATCTCCACTAACATAAATTAGTTTTAGTTCCTTCATTAAAAAGAAAGAAAATGAAACATAAAAGTAATCACAAGCTTTTAAATAAAGTAATACATTTACACATTTTCCCGCTAAAAATCCTGTACTAACTGATATCCTGTGGAATACAAACATGTAAGACACATCAGTTTTTATCACTTACTTCCATTGGTATCAGATCTTTGCTGTCAACTCCAACAATTACTTTTCGAGTTCCAATAATTTGTACATCAGCTTTTACATCTGTATATCTGCAATAACCCAGTTGAGTATCTTTTCCTTTCACAATCTTACGAACAACATCACCAGGCATTAATGATCTATCACATAGTTTGACCTAAAATATAAATAAAGTCTTTGGATATTATTCTGAGTATTAACACTTGCTCTATTAAAGATAAAACAAATTTTATATAAAGCCACAATTTAGATAAGAATATTAATATTGTTTTCTAATAAGTTCAGTTAATAAATAAACATCGATTACACATTAACAAAAATCAACTGAAAAGTAAATTAATATATCTAATTTTCAAATAGTTTTTTTTAAAATTGATTCTAAAATAATTGATATATTAATCCCTGATATATTTTCCCAATATACAGAGGTATTGTACAACAATTAGAAATACCTTGGTTCTAAGTTGATGTCAATCACAGATTTTAGAAGGTATATTGCAGTAACCTATTTAAAAAAGGGAACCGATTTAAAAGCAATCCTAGGAAGACCAGTACAATCGCAGATAACATCCAGATCCAATGTGCTTCCTGACATAAAATTTGACAAAATACAGCATGTTATTGGCAAAAGGGAGAAACAAAGGCGTTGCCAATATGATAACTGTTCTTCAAAGCCAAGAACATATTGTATGAAATGTAATGCAATATTATGCATACAATGTTTTCCTCATTTTCACCAAAAAAATCAACCTTAAAAATGTAAAAAAAAAAGTTTTCTTACATCTATAAAATAAATTTTGATTTTCTTACATTATTTTGCCTATTAGTTTGTTTATATATTAAAACTAAATAATTTTATGTAAAAAACTTTCATTTTTAAAAACTTTACATTTTTTACATACAAATGCCCAGCATCATCAAACGAGAACGGCTTAAAAAATATGGTTGCAGTTAAAATTTTTCAAAATGTTTTTGAAATACTTTTAATTTATGCATTTCTACCCATAGCTATCAATTTCAAGGGAAAATTTCAAAATTTGTTAATTTGGGTGTTAATGGGTTAGACAAGCCCAACACATGATAATGACAATTAAATCACCTGCTGCATGAACTGTTAACACCCATAGAAGATTAGTCATAACATTTAAATAATTGCTCATTAACACTCTATATTCCAAAGAAATCAGTTCAGCTTTACAGTCTAACATAGCATAACTCTCAGGTCATAATACTTCTCTCAGCATACTTTCCTATTTTGAAAAGTCAGGTTAGCTTTGAAACCACTTGATGCCCTTGTCATATATTCATAACATCATTAGTGAACAAAATAAAACCTTTTTCATCATAATATATTACATACTTCTGGTCCTTCATTATCCAATAAATTTTCATCACAACAAATAAGGATTTTTTGATTTGATTTTGAAATGAAAAATATACATTTAGGAAGTCTAGTGCATAAAATAAGTTCTCCAAAATTCACTATACACTGTATGGAATGAAATTAGTCAGCTTCTGCTCATAGAAATGCTTATCTACATAAGAGAGTTTCAGATATGATATAGATCCAATTCAAACAGAACTGGTTAGGGAAATAAGTAACTTTTTTCAGGATAGGTAGATATGTTTGTTTTCCTAATGATTGCAAACATTAAAATAGTGACATAAGAAATTGATTCTTTCCAGACTTCAGTACAAATCTTATTATGCTTAAAATGCATCACCTACTATGTAGACACTGATACCCAGTACGTTCTGTGTTCAGAGAGTACCCTTCTCTTTCTCATGTAAGAGGCATAAAAAACTGGAATTGACAAGAATTAAAAAACTTTAAGAATGTCTAATAATCCCACATGAATGGTTGTTTCGCAACAAAAGAGAAATTACATAACAATTCTCTTTTTTTTATTAGAGAATGAATGTAAAACTTATTAAGGATAATAAAATTGTAAATCCCTACTGATTACTTAAACAGAGTAAGATAATAATAACTAAATATCTCAGCCCACTTTGACATTATTTATACTTCCTAATCAAACAATAGACCAAGGAAATAATAGGATATTTATAAAGTGCATAATTTTGAAACCAATGCTAAAAATTTGTTACTTTTTACTAACATCAAATTTTACAGTCAACAAAACATTATACATCATCTAGAGTTCATAACAAATCAAGCCAGATGATGGCCGAATGGCTAGAGTGCTAGCATTCAGTACCAGAGTCCATGGGTTCGAGTCCTACTGTTGGCATGGATGTTTGTAGCCATTCAGAATCGGCTTTACGCAGTAGGTCCCAGTCTAATTAGCCCCCATGTAGCAAAAAAATTACCTTAGTGCTCCAAAACTAACCATAAAAAATCAAAATAGCATCAGTTGTAACTATTTTATTAGAGTTTATGCTTTTAAATTTAGTTTTACTTAAAATGATTCTCCTCTATCTAAACTGTCTGTTGTAATGTGTCACACAATTCATCGTACTATCCTAATTACTTTAAAGTATGAATTGATATTTACACACTTTAGTAACATTTCAAACTATTTTAGAAGCTCTAGATGTCAATTCAGCATGGCAGAGTTAATTTCATGTTATCTTTCAGACATTTACATATGTTACCCACATATAATACAGTAAACAGAGGAAAAGTATTAATAATTACGATTTATTTTATGATATCTTTAGCTCTATTGTATGATACAATTATAAACAAAGCCAGTGTCAGACATTTAATGCATAATTTAAAGCAACATAATTATGCTACTTCCTATCTCTTTTAGAGTAGAACTTAATGCAAAATCTTAAATATAATGATATGTAACGTGCATTTTGGACATCTTTTCAGTATTGGAATGCCCTTAACAATATAAAATATTAACTCCACAAGTCATCCAACTGTCAAACAGACGTAAACAGTGTTTCTTTTTTCTTCTTTCCATACTGAAAACTGTTCACCGAAAGATGACCCATTAATACAATAATAAATCTACAATGTTACAAAAAAAAAACAGGTATTACAGAGTTCTCTACAAAAACAACAGAGAACTAGAAACTTACTTTTCTCTCTGGGAGAACTTCTTCAGCACCGTTTGGATACCACGCCACACGTACATGTCCTTTTTTCATACGTTCCCAACCATGGTAATCAGGGTCATCAGACTGCTCTTCATCACTACTTATAAACTCTGAATTTTCCAAAACCAAACCTACATCAACGAATTTCTTCTTGTTTATCCTGTAAACTGCATCTTCGTCAAAAAACTTGCAGGCTGAAGCCATATTTGAGATCGAAACTGAGGTTGACGGAACGAATAAGACATACAAGTTGCCAACTTGCGGTTAATATGTTGTATTGCAGTAATGAATAAATGCAGCTAAAATTATTATTGAATAAAGTTTAAAGGGACTATGAACGACCTAGAAGATAAAGCATTTTAAGTATTTTTTTTTTGTATGAGACTCTTTATATATCTAGAAGCATACAATTTTCCTTCATCCTACATTTCCTGCTAAAACTTTGCTGAATACGCGGTCGAAGTGTGACGTCACGTCCGCCATTAGGGCACCTCCGCAATGGCGGCCCATGTTATTATCCCATAGGACGGGTAAACAAATATTAATATCTCTTAAACTAACGAATATTATCTCCCTGCACGTCCTAAAATCGATGAAGGATCAAAAAATACCCTACCTCAAAAATTGAAGAATGTGATTTCGTGCAAGAATAAGAGCAGATGGTGTTTTAAAATTCCATTCCTCTAAGCCTATCTTTGACAGCGATAGGCTTAGAGAAAGTGATACTCTTGAAATTTTTTATTTATAGTGTTTGTGAATAGTTGTTTATGTTGTTTCTGTCTATGTGGATATTCTAACATAATATAAGATGAATTGGTAAGCAGATTTTATTCCCACTAACACTTATTTATCCCTAGTGCCATTGTGTTTACAATTTGAATGTGTCGCTGATGGTAACGGTATTAAAATGTCACTTTCGATAAACATTCTTACTGTAAAACTACTTATGTACCTTATTGTTCATTCGATTTTTCCTGAAATATTTGTATGGTAACATTCTTAAAGCACTATAATCCATTTTGCAGAATGAAAGGGTTCTTGAAGTTGATATATGGGCTAGTAAAGTATACTGTATTGTTGTTGTTTTTTATGTGTTAGATGTATGCTTTTATTAATTTCTTTACCTGTGTACTTGATTCCCTTCCCTTAAAACTGAATGGGTGTCCGAGTAGGATAGATTTAAGTCAATCTATTCTATGTCAGATTTCTTTTCAGTTAAATCCATGAAACTATAAGATTACTGACATACTTTATGGCTAAATATTTTTTCAGCCACTGATTTCATGCATCCTTTTTGTTGCTGGCTGGGTTTTATGATGGAATTGTTTGATTTAATATTAGTGTGTTATCAACCGTAGTTTAATGCAGGACTCTTAAAGTAGGAAGCATGAAATAATTTATTTGTTTTGCATTGTTCTTATATCATACAGTTAGTGGAAGTGATACTCTTCAAATTCTTTTTAATGTTTATCAACAGCTTTTTTTTAAATGTTGTATCTGTTTATGTGAATAATGTAACACAGTAAGTAGATGTTTTCCCCACTAATATGCCTATTAAAGCTTTTTTGTTGTTGTTTTGCATTATAAATATTGAAAAGTAGTGTTTGGTAACATTGTTTCAGCTATGTATTCTTTATAACTACTTATGCTTCATAAACAATAACTTTACATTTATAGCAGACAAAAAAAAATAAACTGATTGCTGCAACATTCTCATTTATTTTTTTTAAAATGAAGTAGTGTTTATTTTTAACGTTTCATAATTCGTTTCAATTGTAACATTTTTTGTTCAAATGCATAGTCATGTTTTTTTTCATTATTTCATGAATTTATACAAGACACTTCATCATGATATCCTGGTTTGAAATTTTCACCTTTTTTAACAATCAAATAAGTTTCATAGATAGAGGAGAAAAAGCTCTGGCTAGTGATATTCAGTTGTTTGATAACAATCCTGGAAACAGCTTGATTTTATCTAAAGTGCAAGCCTCTATGAGAGACAGATATATAATGTGACAGTAAGTTGTACATATAGCAACATTTGTTTCTTTAATATTTATATTTTATGGTAGTAATTAAGATAATTGTTTTTCCTTTTCATAATAAAATATATTAATTTCTGATGTTAATTTATATGTTATACCTTTTTGCCAAATATAGAGCTATGAGAGAGACTATAACCAGTACAATTTGTTTTGTCTCGTTATTCTTTTTAAATTGTTTTTTCATTTCTGTTGTTAATGTATATCTATATTTTTTTGTATTTGTAATAAAAAGGCTGTAATGGGATTTCTGTGTTCTTTCTTTCACATTATGAATGGAATGTGATATAAGTTCTGTAAAACTTGACTTTCTGTATTTTGAGTAACATTTTAAATAGTCACCAAAATGAAGAGATTTCAAAACATACCTCCAAATGCAATGGTTAAAGCATAGTTATTAAAATACATGTAATGGAAACTGTAAACTTTTTATCTAAAAAAACTCACCAAAGGGATTAAACAAAAACATATACATGTAGTTAAGATATAAACAAAAAGATTTTATTTTTTCACCAATGGATTTTACAAATTTACCAAAGTGGCACAAACTTACTGAAGCGTATTGATTAAAATAATATGGGATGTTATCAAGAATTTGAAAACTTTTTATTCTTTGTATAGCTCGTTCAACATGAACATGTATATATTTTAATTTAGTGGTAAATTTATCCTCACTTTCTGTGAATTGTGGATTTGTTAAGAATGGGGGAATATTTACTGATACACCTTGAGGCAATAGGTCAAGTATTAAAAAACCTTTATCTGTTAATATTAGATCTCCAGGATTCCACAATTTTATTAAACCACATTCCTTGAAAAGGGTTTTATCAGAAGTAGATCCTGGCCGCAATTTACTAATGAAACAAATTGCACCATTAGGAGCTAGGCTATCAATCCTTTTAAAGTTAGCCTTTCTTATACTGTGAAAAAGTCTGCCTCTGAGCCTTTGCAGAGATTTTCAATAAATATTTCTGTTATGTTTATTAGAAAGTAGCAATTAGGGAAGTCAGGGTTGTTTATTGAATGTTGAATTTTATTATTGACATTAGCACTAAACTGTCATTCTCACTGATTTGAGAAAATTGAAATTTCACATTTTTTGCTGCCAACAATAACTGCAGCTCTTTATTTTTTCCTTTAGTTGGTCTATCTCTGCTTTTACCAATAGTGACTCTACATCAACTCTACTTTTATCTTTAACAGCACTCTGTTTTCTAAAGGAATAATACTAAGAATATTAAATAACGGCATAAATGAACATTAAGAAAACTCATAATAAATTTATTGTTAAAAACGTGCATTTGATTTGTGAAAAGCTAAGTACAACAAATAGAAGTTTTAATTATTTATGAGATTAATATATTATCTATAATACTACTACATAACATAAACAATAAAATTACTTGTAATTTGGATCAGATGAGTTATCATCCTTCTCTCATGTTTAATTTCAATGTATAAAATGACTATGTCCTCAGTTCTGAGAATCAAGTACATTTAGTACTTATTGTAAAGAAAACATGTGAAATTAAAAAAGCTGTTATTAAAAACACATGTACTTCTTTCCTTTATGAGCAGGAATTTCAATTTGTTGCACTTTATTACTGTCAAAAATTGTTGGATTATTTCTTTTATCCCCTCCTTTAAAATGGTAGCTATATAATCTGGAATCTCTACCAGGTTTTCTGTCACTATGCCTGAAAAATACCAAGATCAATAAACTTTAAAACATTTGCATGTTTTATTTATTACATATACATTCAAAATTATAATTATTCGGTTTCCCTTGTATCACTGAATTGAAGCTCACTAATTTTATGAATCTAACCTACATGTTTGCTCCATATATATTTTCATGCAAAAAAATCTATCATTATTTGGTTTGCAGACAATTTGACAAACAATAACTATAAAATTTAAGACAAAGAAACTATTGTAGATTTCTGTTTATAATAGAAGTCCTGAAAAATTTTCTAAATAAAAAAAAATTTCATCCTAAATTAAGAATTTTTTAAAGCTTAAATACAACAAAAATTCAGTATGTATCATCTAAAACATTTAAAAAAATTGAATAGCTTTTGAATACCATAGATTTACTATAACGTGGAGACCAAGAAATGTGAAATTAACATATGTGAAAAAATATACTCATAAATTAAAAATGAGAATATTAAAACTTCTATTTTCAAAATTACTTTGCCATTCAGGTCCACAGAGCATGCTTTTCATCCTTTGGAAAGCGGTAGAAGGAACAATGATTTTAACCATTTTATGCTTGCAGTCTGCAGAAAAGCATATGACCATTTTTTAACTTAAAAAAAAAACACCTGTATTAAACATCTAAATGATAAACACATTATTCCCTCAAAACATGAACAAATGAATTTTATAATCTTTACTTATTAAATAATGCTACATTTTAAACCAACAAAGATGTACAGACTTTAACAATATAAAAACGATTGAAAAAGAATCAACTGTTTATACATATATATATATGAAGACCTTGGGGGTAAAAAGTGATAAATCACATTATTGTAGTTTAGAGATAAACAGATTTATATTTTCATAAAATATTTGCTATTACATATTTCAAATTGCAAAACTTGTTGCTAAACATTTTTTTGTACATAATACCCTCCTTAAAAATGTCATTAAGAGAAAAAGTTATAAAGTCAACATTTATTTCAATTTTAACACACTGAACAATTTAATGTAGCTATAAATATGACGGTTATAATTGTTTACATGCAATAGCAGTTAAAGAATGAAGAGGGGATGGCCACTGCTTTTTTTTGCACAAGCAATTGTGTACTTTTTATATTGTAAAAATTCATAATGCGATTAGCAGACAGTAATATCTTTTCATTTAAGTGACTTAAAAATAATGAGTGCAAACAGTGTCAACATTGTAAAAAGACAAAAGCATTATTCATATAATGCCTAATAATGGTACAATATATTAGTAAAATATTGTCCTAATAAGCATTTTACATTACCGTATGTAAATAGTTACAAACAATATTGCAGACTATGGTGTCAAACATATCTACATACAATCTGCAACACGTACCTGCACAAGTTCTGATGAACTTTCACCATCATATGGGAAGAGATGTGGGTTATCATTTTTTACCTCCCCCGAGATCCTCATATATATAAAACACATTGTGTATGAATTTATAAGAATATATATATGAGTGTATTTATTTATATATATATATATATATATATATATGTGTGTGTGTGTGTGTATTAATTTATATATATATATGTATATAAACAGTAATTGATAACACTCTATAACATTAAATAAAACATATCCGTCTTAACACCAGCCAGTAACAAAAAGGATACATGAAATGAATCTCTGAGAAAAAAAAAAAAAAAAACACAGCCATTAAAGTCTGTTATTTATGAAGCATAAAGAGTTATAAAGAATACATAACTGAAATAATGTTACCAAACAGTACTTTTCAATATTTATAATTCAAAACAATAACAAGTAAGCTTTAACAGACATATTATTCGGAAAAACATCTACTTACTGAATGTTACATTATTCACATAAACAGATGCTACCCAACATAAAAATAAGCTGTTAATAAACATTAAATAAAGAATTTGAAGAGTATCACTTCTACTAACTGTATGATATAAGTACAATGCAAAAGAAATCAATTATTTCATGCTTCATACTTTAAGAGTGCTGCATTAAACTAAGGTTGATAACACACTAATACTAAATCAAACAATCCCATCATAAAACCAGCCATTAACAAAAAGGATGCATGAAATCAATGGCTGGAAAAATACTTAGCCATAAAGTCTGTCAGTAATCTTATAGTTTCATGGATTTAACTGAAAAGAAATCTGACATAGAATAGATTGACTTAAATCTATCCTACTCAGACACCCATTCAGTTTTAAGGGAAGGGAATCAAGTACACAGGTAAAGAAATTAATAAAAGCATACATCTAACACATAAAAAACAACAACAATACAGTATACTTTACTAGCCCATATATCAACTTCAAGAACCCTTTCATTCTGCAAAATGGATTATAGTGCTTTAAGAATGTTACCATACAAATATTTGAGGAAAATCGAATGAACAATAAGGTACATAAGTAGTTTTACAGTAATAATGTTTATCGAAAGTGACATTTTAATACCGTCATCATCAGCGACACATTCAAATTGTAAACACAATGGCACTAGGGATAAATAAGTGTTAGTGGGAATAAAATCTACTTACCAATTCATCTTATATTATGTTAGAATATCCACATAGACAGAAACAACATATAAAACTACTTACAAACACTAAATAAAAAAGTTCAAGAGTATCACTTCATCTAAGCCTATGTTTCATATCGATAGGCTTATCGAATTGAAATTTTAAAACACCATTTGCTCTTATTCCTGTACGAAATCACGTTCCTCGATTTTTGAAGTAGGGTATTTTTATCCCCTTCATCGATTTCAGGACGTGCAGGGAGATAATATTCATTAGTTTAGGAGATATTAATATTTGTTTTTCCGTCCTATAGGAGAATAACATGGGCCGCCATTGCGGAGGTCCCCAACATGGCGGACGTTACGTCACCACTTCGACCGCGTATACTTTTGACAATCAGCTAAACGTCAGCTAAAAGTTTAAAAAAAATTAATAAAAGAATCTTAGGGTCTTTTTCTATTATTTGGCCAAAAATGTCATAACAGTGGGAAAAGAGAAAGATGTTCCCATGACTTTAAATTTAAAATCAATTTTTTTTCGATTAAAACTTGCATATTTACAAAAATAATGAATTTGGAATAAATATCATTATGTAACCATCGAGTCCCGATTTTGATAGATCTAAGATTCTAAGATTTATTGTGCTTGAAAGGCAGTAGTGATACAACTAGAATGGATCGTTAGTTGTTAAGGAAAAGTAAACAATCATGGCGACTCGCATCGTCAAAATTATAAGGCGCACATTTAAAGCACAAAATTCTGATAATCTTTTATCTAATATCAGCTACATGCCTGCACGTTACCGTGTTACAACAGATACGGGAGCATTTTTACCGGAACCGAAAAAAACTCCATTTGGTCTTCTCCGAGTCATGCTTACTGTGTTACCAGGTCTTTATCTGGGTGCAACAGTTAGCAAAGAAGGTGCTGCATTTCTTGAAGAAAATGATATATTTGTACCTGATGAAGATGATGATGAAGATTGAATTACTTGTTATTTCAATGGGCGCATTTTATTTATTACCTTCTTGATCATTTTAATATGCTTACGTAGATTTTGTGATGTGATGGATTTTAAATTATTTGAAAAGTTTCATTTTAATGATTTTAATTATGTTAGATTCAATACGTAAATGGTATTGTGCATTTATTAATTTTTCGTATAATTCAAGGAGGGAAGATTTAAAGGTTGTATGAGTTTTTAGATTTGTTAAATTCAAGAACAGAACATTCATTTTCCACTGGAGAAATCAGTTTTTCAACTATTAAACGAGGCTTATAGAATTAAAAAGAAAATTACAAACGTATACTTATTTTCGCTTGATGTAAAATAAGAGGATAATTTTCAAGATATGTTTAATTTTTTTTAAATAATTTTTGTCATGTTAATTTAAGAGTATTCATTCTTTGTGAAGAAAACTTCTACTTTTCTGAAAAATTTAATCTTTGACTATTGTTATACTTTTAAATTGTACTTAAAGATTTTATATTTTGGAATTTTGGTGGTTGTATAATTTAGAAATGTGGATTAGATTATGTTTTCATCATATGCTTTTACAAAGATGAGAGAGAAATAGAAGATTAAAAAATATAGTTTAATGACAATGATTGGCTAGAAAAATATGTTTGTTCCTCAAGAAATCCAGGTGTTGAAGCTTCAAACAGTAGATACAAATGCAACTAGTAGAAAGTGAAGTTTTTTGGCTCAAGCAAGATAAATGTCATTACTTAGTGTATGTAAATAGGGAAGGCATGTTCACTTCCATTAAAAACTTCCTGGCTATTTCAAACCTTGAACTAACAGGAATTGGCATACAACATGGCTTCACCAATAAGGGCTAGTCATACATAGTATAATGAATACTTATCTTGTTTGCCAAATAAGGAGATAAATTTTGCAAAGTTGTAGACACATTAAAAAGAATATTATCTTCTACTGTAACTGTTAGTAACATTGTTGGGGTCTATACAACTTTAAAACTCAGTGATAGAGTCTCTGCAATTTGATTGTGGCTGGAAATTTTCAGCTGTCTTTTCTTTTATGAATATGTTTTTCCCTGTCTACACCCAGTCTAGGTCTTATATGACCTTTTCATATAGAGTAATATAATTTCATGTAGAATAACAACTTATATCAGTATCAGCGAGGGGGGGGGGGGTAGAGGTAGGCACTTAGGAGTTAAATCCTTCACCCAGAGCCTCCTGATAATTTGTATCTATTTATAGCAAAATATTAAAAATTAACCTTATTTGTAGTATTTGTGTTATATATAACATTCTGAGCTCACCCAGAGAAAAGTCCTTGCTGTTCCTCTTCGTATATGCCTAGCTTACTTAAAGGCACATTATTCAAAGTCATTATTGATTGTGATTCTCTTAGTGCTGTAGATAGAAATTTTGGAAAGTTATATCTGATCAATCTCTTGTCCTCATGTAGAATGCAGTATTTTAAAAATCTTTATGCAAAATATGTTTCATTTGCATAAAATATTTATAGTTAATTATCACAGTCGGTAAAATGTGATATGTATTATTATAATTGCATTTTCTTTTGAAATCCTGTATATGTTTACCCTATTTAAAAATAATTTAGATATACAGTGGAATCTCGATCTATCATTTTTCAAGGGACCGATTGAAATGAACGATAAATGTGGGATAACGATAGATGCGGAAACATAACAAACCAATATGATCGTTGGGACTGGATAAAATGAATGGTACATACGGAAAAACGATCGATTGAGATTCCACTGTATATAGCCTGAGCAATCTAAAAGTTTTCAATAAAAAAAATAAATATTTCTTTCAAAATAGCAAGTAGAGAGGTAAAAAAAAGTTTTCATGGATGTAAATCATTTTGATTTTATCTATTTGATTGAGATGGATTTATTTGCTTAAATTGAGAAATTTTAGAATGGCTAGTTTTATATACATACCAAAATGACTCTGAATAAAAGTTCACAATCATATTGGTATGTATATAACAATATACTATATATAGTGCTATATATTTGTTAATTTAATTTTAGTCATATATAAATCTAACTTCAAAGTATGTAAATTTTTTCAAAGAAATATATATTCATGGTTTACTTGTTTTTTTTTTTTTTTTGTTTTTTTCGTGTCTGTATGTTATTATGTATGATAAATTTTTTTTGTTGATTATGTTATAAATTATTTCCTTATCAGAGCCTGATTTTGTTCATCTTTATAGTGATAAAAGATCTCTATTTGAATCTCAAATTCAGCCTGTTTGTAACTAGGTTATTTAAATTCACAATATAAAATGAATATTAGAATTTTAATTTGGAAAATTGTAATAAAAACAAATTTCAACAAATCTATTACAAGTAATAAAATAACACTAAACCAATGGTTAAATTAAAGCAAAATTGTCACAAATAAAATATCTAAGTAATATATATACTAATAAATTGCCACTGTTAAATATATATATATATATATATATATATATATATATATATATATAGTCTTCTGCTTATTACTTTTCTGCTTAAAAAACACTTAGCAGAAAAAAATAATTAAATATAACCTGCAGTTTATTTAATCTAAACTTGTAAAATATGATTTCCAAAAAAAAATCACTTTTTGATTAAAAATACTAAAAACCTCATAAAAGGTAAGATTGCATCATCATGTATAGAGAAACTGCTGCCTAAGTATGATGTAACATTGTCATTTAAAAGTTTTTACTTGCAAATTTCATTAAAAGGCAAAATAAATTGGTTTGCCATAAATGAAGTAAATAGTACCAGAAAGGGATATATATATATATATATGTAATGAAATAAGATCTGATTACAGAAATATTAGAATAAAAATTTTATTTCCAAGTGGCTAAACAGACATCTTATCTAATGGAAAGCCAACACCCAAGTGACTCCCGTGGTTGCATATAGAGGTATCGGCGGTTAAAGAATTTGCTGAGCAAAGATGTTTCTTGTAAGCTGCATCAGTTGTGCAGGACGATCGCCTTATTTGGGCATAGAAAAGGGTTCGAATGATTTTGTGGCTTCCCAGGGATTGCTGACACTATGAAAAATATTCCTGGGTTCTTAAAAACAGAATTTGGTAATGCCATCTTAAGCATGGAAAGGAAAGAAAATTTGCAGGGGGTCAACTTAAATTTTCTATCTTTCATATATATATATATATATATATATATATATATATATATAAACTATAGTTTTATATGTATAGTTTTCCTTTAATTGTAAAAAAAAAAAATCGTATTATCTTGAATTAAAATATAAAAATCATAGAGTTATTTATAATTTTCATATATTTTAATTCAAAATATTAAGATTTTTTTTACAATTAAAGGAAAACTATACATATATAAGTGATAAAATTTCTGGTATGCAAATAGCTATTAACAGCATTTTTTTTTTTAAATGCTTATTATTTTTTTTAACCCATCTAAAGGTTAGATGTAGCAATTTTTAAGTGTTTTCTGGTCACATCAACATGAACAGAAAATGCTTACTAATGCTTACATGAACAACATGTAAGCATTAGAATCTATAAAAGTACTAGTTCACATGAAATGTTTTTCTAGTTAAATATCTGTATTGTACAATATTTTCTGCATGTTACTCTATTTACTTAATATATCTTAATTTTCATTTATATCTTATTAAAATTTCTCAAGCTTTACGACATGCATTTTATGGTTTGGAACTGTTGTGCATTTCATGTGTCATTGGTCATAAGCAATATTTTTTTAATGTAGCTTTTAAGGTATTTTTTAGGTGATAGAATATAGTGTCTCATTTTCTGGTCCATATTGAAAAGCCATTTTAGTTTTAGATGTCAAGTTGTTATTAGCTATCATGCTGAGGTACACTGTAGTCTTCAGTTTTGTTAGTATTCATTTTTCATTATCATTATGTACAAATACTAGGCATTTTTTGACAGTTTACATTTCTTTCAGTTCAAGGAATATAGACTGATAGATCTGTCAAACTAAAAATATAGCTAGAATACATAAGATGATTATGCAGTGAAAAAGTTTTGAATTATAAATAAACTCTTTTTTAAAAAAATTATCCATCATCACTGTGTATTGTGTTTCTTTATGAATAATAGCTATAGATGCTAGATTGTGGATTAAATGGTAAATAATCCAATATTTTAGATATTGACATCATGGACCGAGGTGCAAAATTATTAATTTATCTTGTAAGCTGTAAACAGAAATTCATTCCTTTGCCTAGCAAATACTAGGCATATTTCAACAGTTTACATTTCTTTCAGTTCAACAAACATAGACTGATAGATCTGTCAAACTAAAAGAGTTGTCTGTGTATTGACTTCATAATAATGAAACAACTAATACAAAATAATAATAAGATGAATTTAAAAATATATTAATGCTAAAACAGGATAAAATGGATGAAAAATAGGTATCAGAATAAATTTTTATAGTACTTATGGATGAATAAGTAATCAAATTTGTGCTATACTCGAGAGAAAAATAAAATAAAGTATAATAAGAATATTTAGACATAAACAGTAAAGACTCTACAATTGCGTGAAAAATACTGAATTACCTTAAAATACTGAAAAAAGCAAATGTAACAAAAAAAATCATGGTTAACATAAGACAGTGTAATTACATATAGTAGTAATCAAATCTCCATGAACTTTCTCAAATAGTAAAAACCAGCAATAGTCATCACCCCATTAAAGTAATCTTGGCACAGTAAATTTAACTTATTTTGTAATGTTAAACTTTCCCTGGTAAAATAATCTCTCATATATAAAAATATATTACCAGTCAATTACGCTTTAGAATTGTAAATTTTTCTCAAGGGTAAACACATGAAATAAGTTTTTCTTTTTTTCCTCCCCTGTTTATATCTGTATAGCTATTTAAGCCTTATTTTTAATGCAGAAGATAAATTATGTATTTATATGCAGTGTTTGTCACATTGTAAAATCTTCCAAATATTATATAAAACTTATGATCATGTACATGCACATAATTTAGTAGTTTATTGTGTATGAAACTTAATAAAATTTAAAATAGTTTATTTAAATAGGTGCTTCATATTTAATTCACATACACTTTCCATACATCATGTGTGTGTAAAATAGCTATAATTCACATATAATTGTTAATTTTATGTCTATTCACTGTGTGATGACTATTCATTTAAATAAAAAGGAAAATAATGTTGAAAACAGTTTAAATTCTTATATATTTAAATCATAACTGTAGATATTATAATTTTTATGAATAAGAGGTATGTAATTAATTAAGAGGTATTTTTAGATCAAATATAAAGGTCTAAGTTTTACACAAGTCTTAAAATTCAGTAAAAGAAATTATTTGAATAGTATGATTTAAAAGCATACTAGTATGTTGTATTAATGATAAAGTTTTATAATTTACATAATGTTTAACTATTTTTCTTTTATGGTATTGTTTTTAGATAATATATTTAGTATAAGGATTAATGATGGGATTCAGGCTTAAAAAAATATGCATATATTTCTAAAATACACATTATGAATGTGATTCCTGTGTGTATGTAGATGTTGCAATTACTTTTTTTCAGAGTTCACTCAAAATTAGAATGGCTGATTGAATAAATCTCATGATGCAGTGCTGAAATTAATCCAAAATATCCAATGTGTTAGTAAATGTTCAGTATAAATAAATACACACAGATTAATTTTTCTTTTACAGAGATGTGTGCAGAAAGTCTACTATTGATTACAATATTTGGAGTAAATTTGGATCATCAGACTTTAGGCAAAATTCATTAATGATAAAATTAGTTAAACTGAAACCAAAAATTCTATATAAAACTGATGTGAGAAGATTCAATATATAATTCACTGCATTAATGTGGGGGGGAAATTTTAAACTGCTAAGTCAAAACTGAAAATAATGAAAAATTGATATAATGCACTAATAAATTGTTTTCATGCAAAAATTTCAAATAGAACTTTGTCTTTTTTATTTAAATGTGTGATCTTTAACAACATTTTTAAAATTTAAATAATGTATAACTGTCATTAATGAAAGAAATTTATATGTAATCTCACATATACACTTTTGCTAGAGCTCTAGCTATTTTTAAGCCATATTAATTACTACTTTTTTTCTTCTTATCATAGAGTGTACATTACTTTCACATCTTTTATTTAAAGATTATATAGAAATTTGAAAAGAATTTCAACCAAGATGAATAAAATATATTTATTTCTTATATCCAGTCTTATACAATTGTAAAACAATTGGAGTTTGCATATTTAATATTTAGCACCCAGTTATAAGTTTGAATTTAAAAAAGTTTACATATTTTTAACAAAACAGCTTATGACAATTAAAATATTCTTATTTGTACTAAAGTTAAAACAAGTCATTTAGACAGGTTTGGTTTGTTCAATTAATGAAGAATTATAGTTTTTAATTCAAACAGCTCTTATCAGACCATTAATTAATATTGTAAGAAAAACAACAAAAATCAGCAATAACTGGTATATGCTTACTTGATTGTGTGATAATGTAAACTACTGTTATTGCTTGCACAAAAGATGTAATCTCAGTATTTCTGTATATTTTGTAAAGAGATATATTCAGATTTTTCAGTTAAACTCCTTCCAAAAATTCTAGGCCCTGGCATTCGGTATCTGAGTCTTCGGGTTCAAATCTCACTCTTGGCATGGACACTGTAGCCATTTGAAATCGGCTTTAAGCAGCACATCCCAGTCTAATTAGCCCTTGTGTAGCAAATATTGACCAAAACCTTTAAAAAATCCACAACAAAAGTTTTCTTGAATTCTGTAAATGTTTATACCTCTCTCATGTAATTAGAAAAATAAAATTCATCCTAGAGATGTCACACAGATTTGAATGAATGAAATATGAGGAACTTGTGTATAACTTGAAATCAATTTATTTTCTATACTAGAGAAATAACTTTAAGAGAGTTACTTAAATAAAACATTTCATACTTCTTATATTAAGTTGTATATATATAACCAAACCTAAGAAACTACAAGTATTGTCTTTCGACAATAACTGAATGAAGAGCTTTTAAATGGTATTTCAAATGATGTAGCAGGGTAAAACGTTTCCCACAAATACTGCATTCATAATTTCTTTCTCCAGTATGGGTCAAAATATGTTTTTTAAGATCTTTAAAAAAGTCAGTAGTATATTTGCAGAATTGGCAACTGTAGCGTCGGTTCGGATCTTCTGATCGTCGTCGAGAAGCAAAATCTTGAAACATGAGTACTTTACTAATGCAATCTATAGATATTTAAAATATAAATCAATAAATTTCTATTTAATTTAATAAAAGACACAAAAATTTTTCACAGAAATAAAAATAGATTATTTATTGCTTAATAATACATTTCAGTCGAAAAGTAAAATTGTCAGGGAAAATATGTAAACTGTTTGAACTCTAAAAGTAAAAATACAATTTTAACTGATCATACATATAGACACATGAATACTAGATAATAAATCTTAAGTAAAAACGACCAAATTTTAAATAGAGGATTGATACAATTCATTTAATTATTCCTTTTTAGGATGCATATTTTCCATATGTTTTTTTAAATGATGATTTCGTATAAATCTTTTTCCACATTCTTTACACAAAAATGGTCGCTCTCCAGTATGAATCATAACATGTCTCTTCAAATCTTTAGGATAACGTGCAACATAGCTGCAAGATGAACAACTGTAACGACGTGGCCTTTCTTTTTGTCTTTTTAACTGGAGATAGATTTCTTCATCAAGGCAAGAATTATAAAAAAAGTCTGCAGATATTAAAAAAAAAACATACATTTCATTAGAAAAAAATCACCATAATAAAAAACAGTTGCTTTTAGAAAGTACATGTTTTAAGAAGTTTAGCAGTAATAAATAAGGTAATATTGAGGTATGAATTAGTAGAAAATTTCTTTTATGTCATTGGTTATGCTTTGTGTCTCAACTTTTTACAGCTTATGAATGATTTATTTAATAATAATAAAATTATTATAATAGTATGTTTTTACTATAACACAATTCCAAAAATAATTTCTAATAAATTTGAGGACAGATTTTTGTTCAGGACATTACATCAACAAGATACAAGTATCTTAAAGAGAAAGATATAAGAAATTAAAGTAATATATATATATATATATTCTAATCTGTAAAGGTTTTTTTTTTGTTAATAATTTCAATAAAAATAAATAAATGAATCTGAAGAAAGTTTGATTTAAAAATAAAAATTCATGACATTGAAGCTCAAACTATCAAATTCACACAATATGTACTTACCTTTCTTTGAATTAATTATTTTGATTTTTCTTAAGAATATCTATTTAAGATGCTTTAAGAAAAATACTTTGGAATGTTGAAAAGATATTTTCTTGTATGTAATAATAAAACAATTTATGAAATGAAGAGCAAGTTTATAGAATATTTTATCTTTGCAAAACAGTTTAAATGTATACTTTTTTAAACCACTGGAATACCAAAACATGTCTTAAAAACTAATGGTAACTCTGTATTAAGTCTAATTCTTTTTATATTAAATAAATTAGAGATATATCTTTCAGTTTATAGACATAACATATATATGTGCAAATAGAAAAATTGTTATGCATGATGTATCATAATACTATATAGTATTTTTGAAGTAATTTAACTTAAACTTATATAAGCTCCAATAGTTTGCTGGAGCTCATTACATATATTCTGCTTAACAAAGTATCTAACTTTAGGGTAAAAAAAAAAAAAAACACTCAGTGTAACTGAAAAAAAATATTTTATTTTCTGTTCCAGACAGTGTTAATATTGACTCTTTGGTAAATTTATACATTTACATTTGAACTAAGAAATAAATTTCACTAAATTATATCATCTGATAATGTATTTTTGTCAAGTGCTTTTTCAGGTGATGATGAAGCACAAAGCGTTTTCCACATATAGTACATTGATGAGGACGTTCTCCTGTATGAATTAACAAATGTTTTTTTAAATCTTTTAGTAAGTCTGTGGTGTATCTGCAAAACTGACAAGAATATCGACGACTTGGATCTTCACTTCTCTTTCTGTTAGAAGCACTGACTTGAAACACAGATGCATTATGTAAGAAATCTGCAATTAAGTGGAAATTTCTCAATAATACAATTTAGAAAAAGGAAAAGTAAATTTAAGTTATTTAATAGAGTCACAACTTTAAAAAAATTTAACTATATGATGAAGAAAATTACATACAAAAAAATATTGTAAGACTCATTACATATTTAATAATACAAAAAGTACCAACCAAATCTGATGCTTACTTTTATACAGTGCTAAACTATTTATAATGGTCATAACTTATGAAAAATGTACAATTCATAATCTTTAGTGAAAAATATATATGCCATAAGCGGATTATACACTAATTTAATAGTGATAAAGAACAAGAAAGAATTTTAAAATATTTGACACAATAAACTTTTAAGACCAATTAAGATATAAGGAATGAAAACGAAAAAATTATGAAACTAACCTGATAACTGATAACAAGCAAACACTGCTGAAAAATATGAATTTAGCATTACTGTCATCAAATATTTTTCACTACCAATCTGGAGTACATACAAGATAAACTCTGGTCAGCAGAGTACTTTTTTTAAATGATAATTTTAGCACATAAAATTAACAAATTGGAAAATAAAATTAAGAGTGATGCCCAGTTACAGAATACATTACAACGGATTATATGATTCTGAAATTCATTCTAATCTGGATGTCACTTTCAAGGTGTTGACATATATACAGACAATAAATTAATTTTATATCAAAGATATACTAAAGTGGACATAAAAATTTATTTATTTGTTCATTGATTCATTTACAGTGAAGATCAGTTTTAATATCTTGTGAGGAAGATATGGGAAATATTAAAACTTTTATATGTTTACATTACTTATAAAATTTAAATGCACCCACTATCTGTTAATCTGAACTATATCTCAGAAGGAATGCATATGAAGTTTTAATAAAAAAAATGATAAAGTATCTAGTAACAGCATTTAGGTATGCATATAGCTACCAGAAAGTATTAACCCTGTGAATTCAAATTTCATTGATTCTATTCAAGATTTAACATTACACTCATTTTTGCACGAGTCTACTACAAACTTGTATATTTTTCACAAACTTAGGTTGTCACTTTTTTTAATATATATATATATAATTACAAACATTAAATGACTTTAAAATGGACTTTAATGTGTACAACTACATTTCAACATGCTAACTGATAATTCCTTCATAAATTCATTTTTATAATTTATTAGATGAAACTAAAAAAGAGAAAGGTAAGAAAACTTTTACACTAAAGCGGAAAAATTCATCACAAAATATTGATAAATTCATCTTGTAAGCAAAAGTAAAATATGAAGAAATTAAGTGTGTGAAATTACCTAATATTATGTAGAAGAAAACTCCACTAATAATCAATTAAGTGTAAAAGAGAAAAATACTAAAATATTATAGATAATTCATAATCCAGATTAGTTCTTAATATTAATGTATTAAAGTAAAAAAACATAAAACATATATAAAAATAGTTTTATGACAACATACAACAAGCAGATGTTACAAGAGATATATGTCTCAAAATTAGCTATAGTTTTTAATTTTACAGTGTTACATATTAAATGCAGTTTTAAAATTGAACCTATATTGAACATCAGGCTAAATTAAGAAACTAATATAACTAAAATGTAAAATATCACCAAACTTAAAAAACATAACAAAACACTGTGCATAAATTTATAATTACAAATTGGAACTGTTACAAAGAAATAAATACTGTCATAGCAATTCAATATTTCAGATTTGTATGAAGCAGCTTGTGTTTTTTCAAGTGATGTTTCAAAGTAAAACGGTTTCCACAAATATCACAAGCATGTCTTCTTTCTCCTGTGTGAGTAAGGATGTGATTTTTAAGATTTGTATTTACATTTGTAGAATACTGACAATACTGGCATTTGAAACGATGTTCCTGCTTTTGCATAAGTTGATACTTCAGAAAACCATCCATCTTAAGAGGTATCATGTTGGAGCCTTAAAAGATTAAACTTATATTATTCAACAGCTAAAACTGACAAATACAAAAATAATTAAAGTAATTATAATGAAACAGATATTAAAATTAAATATGAAACATACTGTTAAGATATTAAGAACTCAAAAGAAGATATAAGTAAATTATTAAGAGCATGGATAGTGCATAAATACATGGGTAATATAATGAACATATAATAACTGTGGATTAAAAATAAAACCTAAAATAATGCACTTTTACAAAGCATTTTGAATGTTTCAGCATAATAGTAAATAAAATGATTAAAGTAACGCAGATAATAAGTAAATAAATTATTATCTATGTGTCAGACTTCAAAATATATTAGTTTGCATTCAATTAAGTAAATTATCCACTAGTTACATTCTTTCAAATTGCTAAATTAAACACTGCTATAGGAAAGATTCATTATTAATAAAGAATATGTAATACAGAAAATATGCCAAATTGTCATAGTGAGTTTAACAAAAAGTGAAGTTGCAGAATAAAGAATTCAGAAAAAGAATGGTTAGGAGTTATTTAAGAAATCTACATTATCAGGATATTTACAGATAAATCCAAATATTTGTAGTAATTGATTTCTGCAAACTATTCCATATAACTTGAAGATAAAAATTGTTTTATATCTATAAAGTTATTTTTAGTTAAATTTGATAACACTGACAATAAAATAATTCAATAGTTTATTGTTAAGTACAAGTAGCATTAGACAAAGGATAAAGGTTTATAACTTATATATTCTTCACAACAGATACAACTTCTTAACAAACTCAAAAACAACTAATGAATTATTTTTGTAATATTTTGCTCTGCCTAGAAAACCATCTATTTTATTCAAAGACATCCACTATTATAATAACATATTAGTTGCTAAGGTACTAACTAGCATGTACCTTACAGAGGGGTGAAAAAAAAAAGAAAATCTTGTGATGATTTTTTACAGGTACCTCTAGAATTATTATTTAAGACACTTTTTATTAATAAACTGAAACATGGTTTTAAAATATTTAAATAATATTCCCCACATTCTGGTAGTAAAATTACCAAATCACCCATTCATAATGAATACTTCAGCCAGGGAAGCTTTATATTTTTACTATAAATATATATGTGATATTTCTCTTTTAAAGTTTTGAGGACACATAAAGTAGAATTAAGTTATAAAATGAATGCAGCATAAAAACTTGTGAGTTCTGTAGCTGAACTCAAAGAGTAAGTAGTTTTAAAGTACAATTGAATTCCTGAGAGAGGGTTAAAAATTGTAAACTGAAAACAGAAAGAATTTATTTTATTATTTTTTGAGAAGCTTGAAAAAGAAGACATCAACAATGTCTTAAAATTCTCAAACTATTGTACCATAAGACTTGAAAAAAAAAAAAAATTCTATTGAAAAAAATCTGAAATACACAGAAATTAATCCAACCAATTTTTTTTTTTTTTTTTTAAGCAGTATTGTTAACCACAATATTTGACTACTTCCCAGACTGTTTTCATTTCCTCCGACTATTTCAAGATATTTTCTGGTCCTGTTAGGTTTTATATGGTAATCAAATATAGTTTGTTTTTACCTGTTTTATTAATTTGTCTAGGCAGTAAATAATTCAGAAAATTATCATTTAATTCAACTTCTAAATGAAATATATTCATTTAATGTCACATGCTGTAGCATAGCTGTTCTTGTTCAAACTTTGGAAAGTATAAATTTCACAAGAAATAAAATGGAATTTTTATTTCTGCATAGAAACTTATAGCATAAAATATCAAAAGCAACAATATTAAACGACTTAGCTCTGAAATCTATGTATATGTAGAGGAAGGGGAATTTAAAGTTTTGAAAGTTTACTAAAAATAGTTGTGTCCAATAGAAAACCATCTTGTGGAAATTATGAAACTAATTACACGATAAAACAATCTCAATGATATGTTCTATTTTAAACTATTGAAATATTATCATGGAATTAAAACATTAAAAATAAAAAGTTTTTTGTAGCTCCCAAAAAATACAATCTAGGCCACGGTAAAATTTCTTAACAAGATTTGATCCGTATCAGATACATGATTATGAAAGAAATTGTGATTCTTAAAAATATAAAAACACAAGTAATTCAATGTTCAAAAATTCAATTCGGTTCGATACATTATACATTGATTAACATAACAGTGTAGATAAGTTTATAAAATTCAGATATAAATTTTCACAATTTCCATCAATTGTTCAGGAATTAATTTTCATTGATGATTTTAATCTAATTTCTTTTTCACGATTAGTACGAATTTGAAATAAATCCATTAAACGTGTGTATTTGACCATCTAACTGAAAAGGAAGATGCCGCCTTCATGGAAAACAAAAAATCTCGGCTTTAGCAAACATAATCTGAAATTTGTGTACAACTCGTATAACACATATCAACAAAAACATACTACGAATGAAAGCTTCGAATATGAATCGAACAATTCGGTAAAGTCGATTTATGTATTAAAAAAAAATCACTCTTAAATATAAACATTGAAATAAATTAAATTAAGTGTCTTATTTGTAAGCATAAAAATTTAATAACTTTTTATTTTCAAACATATAATAGATTGAAATCGCAAACTAAGAATTAGAAACATAAACCTTTTAGTATCATTTTGGCACCACGTACGAAATGAGGCGAAAAAATTAATAAATAAAATAGTAGGTTTGTGTTGGTGTGTCAAAGAAGTTACGGAAGTCACACTCTTTTTGTGTCTTACTGATATTTGAAAGCATCCTTTTTATTTCTTCCAAATTTCATTTTGAAACAATCAGAAGTACAGATTCCAAAGAAGCATGTAAATTAATATTGAACTTACTTTACAATTAGTGTTACGTGTTCATATTATGTGAATGGATCAAACGTGTCAGAAATGAAATGTAAGTTTTTGTTAAATATAATTAGCTTTTATATTAGAATTCATTTTAAATAATAACCTGTGTAATCAGTATTAGATTCTCAGCTGGTCTTTTATTGATTGGTAATAATTTTTATTGGCGTTAGTGATAAGCTAATTCGAGGAACATCAGCCATGCTTTATAAGTCTCATGTTGTCGTTTACTGACCTTTTATCCTTGAATTCCAATTTTTGTTCTTATTCCGGGGTGCTTTGTTTTTTGTTTTGTTTTTTTAAATAGCTTTAGATCGCTTTGGATTACGTAAAGTTATTTTTTTTCGTCCAGTGAATTATTGATTTTGTAATATGGAAACGGTTCACCTCATACTAATCAAGTGTGCATCAGTTTCTATTTGCTATGTCAAGGAAATAAAAATGTTAAGGCCATGTTTTTGTATTCATTCTATCATTAGTTTCGTTTTTTTTTCTTTTTCTTATTTCTCTGTTATTTGTTTAGGTGTCCGGTTGCATTGTTTAAAATTAATCTTCTAAGTTTAAGTTTTTAATGATGAAGGTATATGCTTATTTTTTATTAATTAATTTTAAAATACTTTTGTTTCTGGTATAAGTATATTACACAGATTTCTGTAATACTAAAGAAAATGTTCCTGAAGTATGTGTGGTTGAGGGTTATTTGTTGTTTTGAGAGTGCTCACTCAGTGATAACTGCTATAAAAGGGGGGGGGGGGGGGGGTTTATTGTGAGGGAAGGTAATATTTACTATCACTTGATATATATATATATGTGTGTGTGTGTGTGTGTATGGCTTGGTACAAGAAGTGCCAAGTCAATTTTTTCAAAAATGACTCTTTGCTTATGTCTCTTTAAAAAAAATATTTTTAATGTAAGAAGTACCCAGGTCTGTACAATGGTTTAGAAAACACTTTTAAACCATTGGACAGACTTGGGTACTTCTTATATTGAAAATCAATGTAATCTCTTTAAATATTTTTTTAAAGAGATCCAAGCAAAGTCATTTTTGAAAAACTTGACTTAGGCACTTATTGTACCAAGCCACAGATATATATGTATATATATTTATGTATAAAATAAAGAAGAATAATAACAGTAGTCAAAGATATAAATATCTTTTTAAAAGATTTGAATCATAGTTAACAATAAATAGTGAATATTGGGGATAATATTTTTGTGTTCAGAGGAACTCCAATTTCATTAATGTTATGAAATAGGTTGACTAGTGTGATAAAATTTATGCTCAAATTATTTTTAAAAGTGAATTTTACAAAGGGCTTGGATATATGATTCTAAAACCTATTATTTTTATTTTAACAAAAAGGGGGGGGGGAGTATACTTTAAAGAAAATATGAAATCTCTGCATAAATTTCATTTAAAACTTTAAAATATTTTGCTTATGATTTCAAACACGTTTCGATATTTTGGCTATTTCTGTTATATAAGATGAAGTTTTTCTTTTGTTCTGTTAAAAGACATTAGCTTTTCAACTTTTCCATCTCTTAGATTCTGTATTATTGCTTGAACTTAGTATGGTTTACAAGCTATGGCAACTGACATCAGTGATATTGTAAAACAAGGTTATTTGAAAATTCGTAGCCGTAAACTAGGGGTAAGTAAGATATACTTTTACTTTCAGATGTAGATGAAATTTGTTGTCATTTTATGTCTTTTTTTTTCAAAAAAGAATCCTAAAATTTGATTTTAATCATATAATATCCCTAAAAATCCTCTAATTTTAAATCTGATTTGAGAATACTTATAAAGGCCCTTTTTTTATTTGTACCTTTTAATTAAGATCCTATAATTTTAAAGCCAAAATAAGTCTCTTGGTTTTTTTTTTTTTAGTTTTCCTATTCTGATGTAATTAATTTATTTTCCATTACTCATAGAGACGGAAATATGTATATTTATTTATTCAATTATATGATATATATATGAGGGTTGTGAATAATGAAAACGGTACTTCCTTTTTTATGGCTACCTAGGCGAGTGTCCGCCATGGCGAGAAACAAATAGTTACCGATATACCCAAGTAATTCATTCAATATTTACATTACATAATTTATTTAATATAAATTTATATTATTTTATTTCTTTCAAATGTAGAAGCAATTTATTTAAAACAAGCAACATATAACATGCTCGAGCTTAGTGGCAGCACTTTGGCTTTCGGTACTGAGGGTGCTCAGATCTAATCCCGACAAATACCATTAAATACCTTCATGTCTAAGCTAGATGTGGAGATGCATGGTCGGCTTAGATTCCGTATATGTGTTCAATTCTCGCCAAGATGATTTTGCGCCAATCCTTGCGGCACGGCTCATTCTATTCCCTTCGGAAGAGCTGCTTTGATGAGATACGTCACAAGGTTTGCCGTAATTGTAAGCCTCTCAGCAAGACAGTTCAGGAGTGTCAAATGTCAGTACACAGATTTTTTTCTGAGTGTTTGCACATGTTCTTGGTAATTGTAAGATTTTTTAATCTGATTTTCTTTAGTTTGTATATTTTATTTTACATAGCATATTTATATATATATATACAGTGTAATATAGTAATATTAATATATTTATATTAAATTGAAATAGATGGAATTAGATTAAATTAAATTAGATGGAATTAGGTTTGTCAATTGGAAATTATTTTATTTAATGTAACTTTAATGAATTAAACTGAGTAGTTATGTTGCCCATTAGCAATATTGTTTCTAAATATCAGGCTGCATTAGTTAGACTGTCCAAGTCAGAAAGCAAAATCGGCAGTAAGCATGCTTTTGGTTCAGACGGTGTCCCTAATAGGTTAATTATAGTTGATATTTCTAGAAATACTTGCCTTTTTTCCAAGACGTATATGAGACCATAACTACATAAAAAGAAAAAAATTCAAGCTATTTTTACTTCAATAATAAACGTCAATTTTATATTTAAAATTCATCACCGGATAATTTACAAGTAAGTTTTATTTGTTTATAAATTTCTTTATACTCTTATTTTACTGAAAAAGGGTAATTAAATAAGCTGTGCTGCGATAAGCGACAAGTAGCACTAAGGGCGGGGTTTAACGACCAGTCCTACCCACTTGAACTGGGGTAAACAAAAACAGCATGAAAATTGGCTTGGCTAGCTTGGAACACATATAAGGAAGCTGTTCCGCTTGGTCAAAATGGAGGTGACTTCTGACTAGGTAATACTCTGACCCTTGTGGTGCCATTATAAACCAGACTCTCAGCCTGCAGGCCTACATAGACCTGGTCTGGATTACATCTGGCTAGGGGCATAAGCAACAACATATATAACAAATGGTTATAGATTGGTAACTGTCTATTTCTCACCAAGGCGGAAATGCACCAATTTCTCTTTCTTGCCAAGGCCGCTATAAAAAGGAAGTACCATGAAAACTTCTTAAACATTAAAGTTTTACCAACATGTAGAACTTGTTTTTCTCTATTGTGTGAGCAGTAACAAGAGTTAACCTACAAAAATAGCTGTTAGTCATAGACTAAGCATCAAATATCTTTGCAAATTGACATGTGTACTTTTGAAGTCTGTTAATTGTGAGAGTGCCAACAATTTCAGTGCTGTTGCTCCATCTCTTGTATTTTGCAAAGACTTTCGTTACAGATGTGTTAGATGATCCTCTTTTTTCATTTGGTATAAATTTTTGCTTGTCCTGTAAACAACTAAAAATTTTTAAAAGTATCATCTCTATTTTCCCATTTATAGTTTACCTAGCATTTTATATAGATAATTTTTTAAAGACAATTATTCATTCAGATTGGGTATTTAGTAAAGTGTTTTTTAAAAAGTTTAAAGTTACCTTAAAAAAGCTTTGGGTTTTATTAAAATCATAATCTGAAAGGAATCCATAGTATAACTTAAGCATAACCTTTAGATACTCTTAAAAGAGGAAAAACATTTCATACGTTAACTATGAAAAATTCAATTGAAGTTATTTATTCACACTCAAATAAAGTATGCTCTTGTTCACATTAGCATCTTGTTAAGTTTTTTTTATAAATGCATTAATTTCAAGATAAAAATTTTCTTGTCTAATTGTTTGTTTTTTTTCCCTCCTTTTTTTTTTTCCTTTAAATTTTTTTGTAGCTGTGGCAAAGAAGATGGATTGTGTTAAGGAGAGCATCAAGCAAGGCTCCCTGCAGGTTAGAGAAATTCATCGATGAGAAAGCTGCTCGCTCTGTTACGGGCCATAAGATTGCTCTACTTACATCTGTAAATACAATCTGTAGAGTACCCAGCAGTGTTAAAAAACATGCTTTCACAATTTGCTTTATGGACTGTACAACAAAATGTTTTGCTTGTGATTCTGGTATGTATTTATTACCTACTCATATATGTATTATTAGTAAGGTAATGTAATTAAGTATAGATCACTTATCATATATATGTGCGTCATAAGTCTTTTATATATTTTTATATTGTGTGATGCTTGTGTGGTAATAGCTGGTAAAAAAAATGTTAATAGTGTAATAATATAGGTACTGAAATATTTAAAACTAGCCGCTGTGCGACCAGCGTGGTCGCTTTTAGTTTTATATTTTCTTTTGCAAAACAACGCAATTGAAAGTAACATATATAAGGAATGTTACCATTACCTGTTATCACAAATATATGTTGTAAGGGGTATTCTCTATAAGGCTGATTCTAGAACATCGTGATCAAAAAATGTGAATTTCCATTACCTCAGAAAAGAGTTAAAGATAAGACTGAGAAACCCAACATCAATGATTTTAAAAATTACATCCCTCTTTGTATGTACTATTTTTCAAAATTAAGATATATACACTTTATCATTACAACAAATAAGAAATTGCTGGGGAAAATTTTAAAATATAGTGTTGATTACATCACTCTCTGTATGTATTACTGTTCATAATTCAGGTATCTACACTTAATCATATCAAATAATAAATTTTTAAGAAAATTTCTTCACTTATAAAATGGAGTAAAAATTCAGCAAGTACTGAAAAAAGTGTAGAAAATTAAATATTACTGGTTGTTTATTGCTATGTCGGCGACGGTTAAGCCTAACCTCACGATTATTTATGCTCTCTCTTAATGAATTATTTCTTCGCTTTCATTCTTAAGACTGTTCCCAATTTTCACTTGATCGTGCAGCTCACTTTTGAACATTCCTGATTTCAGTGCGTAAATCCATGTTGACATGCGGTTGCAAATTGCGGATGGCCGCTAATGTTTACATCTGGTAGTGGCAGCCGTTGCCATTCGGAGTGTAGAAATATCATCAATTTTTGTGCCGCATACCTACGCGTTTTATATATATAGATTTGTTGACATGTCTTACATTGGATATATTTAAATGGTCTGGAAAATATGACAAGATTATGCATATATGGGGTATTGATGGTTATGGCATATTCATAAATCACCTAAGGATACGAAAAATTGGCATATACCGTTCGTCACCATCTATCGCTTAATTATTTTTTCGACACCTCTCCTGTATATTTTAAATCCTTGTAAGAGAAAAATTATTTAATGATTTCTGAATTTCTTCGTAATCTTTTTAAATTTACTTATTTTTTGCTTTTAGTGATATTTCTGATACTGTAAGTCTAAGTCACTTTGTGTATATAGATCCAAAAAACAAATGTCACTCCTTTCAACAACATCATATATCATAAGCAGCGAATTTTAGATATGCCTGTTTTCAGAATGCCTTGAAAGAGTAGTATACCTGTTGGGGAGATCATTGAGGATAGGGGTAAATTAACATTGATTCACATAGATCGTTATCACATCAAAATCATTTACAGTTAAAGTTCATTTACTATTACAATTAGTTCAGTTATATTTAGATCATTTACAATTACAATTAGTTCAATTACATTTAGATTCATTTACAATTACAATCCTATCATTAGACTTATAACTAGTGGTTAGTACTTTTAAGAGGATAGAAGATTTGCATTGTATTTATATAAAAAGCAGTAATATAATTTTAATTTGGTTCACTAACTGTTGCACCACTGTGGTGGTTATGAGCCATAAACCAAAAATTAAATTAAATAAGTTACTTCCCTTAAAAGCAGACAACCTAAATATCAAAATCTCGTAGATAGAAAAAACTTCAAGAAGTCAAACCTGCTAAAATAAAACTTTAACCTAATTGAAAACTTGCTGAAAAATAAAATTCAAATTCAAGATAGGCAAGAACAACATGACACAATTATACAGAACTTAAATGACAAAAATTTATTTAACTCTCTAAACCTTTACAAGAATCTAACATGACTTCATTGCTTTACGTAGTTCAAAAAATCTTGAGGACAACCTTTCACTAGGGCACATTTGCCTCTTAACATAACCAATAAAACACATCATTAATTAACTAAATCAAGATGATTCTATTATATGAGGTCACATTAGTCGCTTAACTTTAATGTAGCAAAAAAACACAATTTACAAAAATGACTTTATCACGGTGACTGGCTGGTGAATAAAAAGTTAAAATTTTAGTACTCAAATAAAAATTAAAAGAAAAATGAGTCTATAATGACCCGGCTGCAGTACTCATCATCAACTACAAGAAACAAAAGATAGAAGAAAATGAATGAAAATAAGGAAAGGTTTCGTCAAAGGCAAATGCTTAGATCATCGTCATTGCAGGGATAAAGCATCTTGCTTCATCCTGAGGCTGGAAGCCCCAGGCTGAAGTCTTATTCCTGTCTCGCTCCAAATCAGCATCCTTTTCAAAATGTCCATCGCTTCCCAAGTTAGCCCTGTCACATCTTGTATTATTATGGCAACCAGTACCATATCGTTACATAGTCCCTCGGCGAGCCAAGAATTTCAGGTATTAAACTTCGAGGAAGAAGGTTGCAGGTTACATTTTCTAATACCTAAAACTGTTCATCAATTTAATTTTAACCTCTCGGCTCGTTCTACTGCTCCATTAAAATTACTCTGCGACACTGCCATCCACATGATGATATATTTTGCGTGCATTCCAATGTCCTGCTATCCCGATCTTTTTCTCCTCCCGGGATCGGGGCCCTGGTTAGATACAACGGGGGGGAAATGACGAAGACCGGATGTATCCTATTACGAGAGACAGCGGCCAGCAAGAGATAACAATAATGGCTTGTTACTAAGCAGTTTTTTTTATATATATAGGGAAAATATGCAAGGAATACTCAAAGAAGCTTTACTACTTCAGACCTGTCAACTTTCCGGATTTACCCCGGCAATGCCGGATTTTTAATGCATCTTCTGTGGTCCCGGAATGGACACTCACCGGATTTTTTTTTTTTACCGGATTCCTAAACATAAAAAAAATAACGCTGGTTTTAACAATCCCTCACAGTAATGCAGTGTGCGAGAGGATTTTTAGTTACATAACAAAAATATCTACTCAGTTCAGATCATCTATGTCAAGGGAAACCTTAGAAAATTTGTTAATATGCAAATTGAACCCACAAGGACACTGTTATGAAGAACAATTTCACAATGAATTTTTAAAACAAGCGAAATCAGGTACAGTAAATGCTACAAAAATTCCAAGATTTTCTACAATTAAAACAAACATTATAAAGAAATAAAAGTACTCAAAATATAGATTGCTCGAGTCCCTTTTAATGTAAATATGATGTAAAAATGTATGATTAAAAATTTCAAACATATAACTTTTGTTTAATATTATAATTACAAGATGAACTGAACAGTAAGGAAATATTTTGAAGTATGTAATATTATTAAAGAGATTCCTATAAACTATAAGTAAGTTTACATTATAATTCTTTTATTATAATTTTTTACTGTACTGTTTTGTGTTATGTCGTTATGTCATGCACGGTAGAATATTGCAGGATTTTGCTCTTACTGAGGTTGGCAGGTCTGCTACTTATTCTTAATTTCTTCAAATCTGAAGTAAAATCCACCAGCCAACAAAGAATAACTTCACCCCAGCCACTTACAAAGTTCCTAAATAAGGTTTATTCAATTATCAAAATTTTAACATTAAAATAAAACGTGTGACGATCTACCTCCAATAAATTCTTTATAATGCAGAAGCATTTCGAGAAACTTGCACATGCTTTTTCAAATCCGATGACATTAATCAAATACTGAATATTCGATCACCACAAGTTTAATCAGAAGATATATTTAGTAGAGGCTTAAAAATTCATTTAAACAAGGCATTCTAGCTAAGGTCACTAATTTTAAAAAATCAAGATTAACAAACGTTACTGGACTATTCATTCATTACTGTTATATATGTATCAACACAGCTTATCCCTGCAAGACTGTCATATCTCACCGCTCAATATTTAGACACTAGAGAGCAGAATTAATATTTATTTTTAATGCATCTTATTCTACTTTTAAAATCACTCTTCTGAAAAATCATGTTTTTTAAGGTATGACATCATTAAAAGAAGAGAGCGATGTGTGTAATACAAAGACTCATATGATGTGTATAATTGGGCCTTCGTTTAGATTACCTGTAGATTTATGAATTGTAAATGAGTTTGTAATACATGCCTGTTGGTCTAAACAAGTGAGGGAACTAATCACACAGCTTATGTATTTAGTATATTTTTATGATCAGTTGCTGGTGCTATCTATCATCAGACCTCTTTTAAACCCTTCTGTATCATCACTTCACTATCAAAGTTTGTTGAAATACAAATTTCTGCTATTTTACCATGTACAGTGTACTTAATTCTTTTTCAGCCTTCTGTTCATACCACTTTAACAGTATATATTCAAAGCAGTATAGAGTATGTATAGTTTGACCTCTGCAAGTAATGGCTTGCTAATTTAGCATGGAAAAAGTCGTCCAAATATGCTATTATATGGGAAAATAAATATCAAGTATTATGAAATGAACTTCTTTATGATCACTTCAAACATCTAATAATGTAATTAATTAGATATAAGTTAGATTTTGATTTAGTGTCGATTGTTGAAATTCTGTTCTTGGTTTCGTATTGCAGGTTTTCTTATTTTAAATTTTTCAAACCTCTTTATATTTTATTATATTTGATTAATACATTTTATCAAACTAAACAATATACCAATTGTAAACAATAGTTTTCTCCCTTTTTTTTTTCTTAGGGGGGAGTACAAAAATATTTTAAAATGTTATTTATAAGCTAACTTTTAATTCCACATTAGACATGGAAGCAGATACATGGGTCAAGCTGCTAGTACAGGAATCCCTTGTTCCGCAACCAGGATTTGCTACAGGGGAGCCTGATGTGTTAAGTCCTGGCATCCAGAAGGAATTACAAGGTATATAATTTGATGATATACCATTTATACTTTCTATATACTTTTATAAAATGTATGAATAGCTGTTACTAGTCATGTATATAGTATATATGTGTGTCTGTGTGTCCTTATAATGTTCCTATAGTTCTTAAAACTCCTCAGAAACTATATTTCAATTTCCATTTTTAAAGGCTCTAAATGAATTTTTAAAAAGAGGCTCTTTTTTTTCCGGGTTTTCATGAAGCCTTTTTTGTTAGTTCTGCAGTATGATCATATTTGCAGTTGAGAGATAACAACTTCCCCTTTTCCCCCTTCATCAATTTTAAGACAAGTCTGTTGTTACCTGATCTTGTTGGAACTTTCTCCTACAGACATTTAAGAACCTAGAGTTTTAAGGAGTTGGGAAGAGTAACAGCATTTGTTATGGGTCCAACTGGTCACTCCTGGATTTTCTGAGCTAGTTTCAATTTTGTACGATTTTTTTATAAGTTTATGGATTTGATAATTTTAAAGAAATTCTTCTAAGGTCTTACTTCTAATTCATTAATTTTATTTAAGTCTAAAGCAAAACCTATTTTGAATCATTTTTAAGGTCCTTAAAAATACTCTTACAAGTTTCCTAAAAAGTCCATTGGGACTCCTTATTTTTGATTTCTCAAAATGAGTGTTTTTTTTTCTCTCTGTTTTTTTCATACATTGAAGTTTTATGAAGAGTTCTAAATAAAACTGTGATCAATTTATTTGTTTGAATTTGAGCATGAAAAGCATTTGATTGCAAGATTAATTAAAATATCCTTTTAAAAAAATGTGAAATATTTTCTTCCCAACTTTGAAAGACTTATATGTTAATAGTTTAAATTTTATCTTAACATTATACATTTAGACTGCAATGTTATTTAAATTGACAATTTGTACATTCTGTGTCATTTAATTTACTCTTCTTCGTGTAGAACAATTTCATGTTTACTTGATGCCTACACCAAAACTTGATGTATTTGGTGAATGCTTACTGCAAGTGACTCATGAAAATATCTACCTCTGGGATATCAACAACTCTCGGGTAAAGCTGGTTGCTTGGCCCCTAACTGCTTTGCGTAGATATGGCAGTGACCCTTCAAAGTTCACTTTTGAAGCTGGCAGGTAAATTTGTTAACTTTCTAGTTTGTCCTCCTGTTTGAAATCTTGGGAATAAATAATGCATTTAAACACTTATTTGCTACTTTAAAATTAATCATAATGTACATGCACTTTCATGTCAAGTTGATTTCTTACAATTTTAAAGTTTGGTAGCAGTGTGGACTGGCCTAAGCCTGTCAGAATGTCGCTCCATATAGATAAATAAGATTTAGCTCAGCTGTAACACTAAAGAAATTTCTGGTTTTCCATCCATAGTTTCACCTTTAAAAAAAAAAAAGTAAAAATAAGAAATAAATATCCTGTGGAAAACTTAAGTCTCTGCACTAATTAAATGTGCTGTCTTTATGTTTTTGTTGCGTTTGTAGAAAAATAAGAATTAATCAGTAGATCTGTAAACAGTATTCCAATCTATCGTATCTCTATCACAAATCATTTGCTCTGAAATACATATATTTGCTGCTTATTTTCTTCAAATCAGAGGAGATAAATTTGTAATTTATAACTCTTGTTGGTATGTTTATTGTTAGATTCTGATAAGCATTTTAATTAAAACCTAACCATGTATATAATCAGCCTCTCAAAATGAAGACCAATTTCAATATTTTGTATAATTATTTTCTTTCAACTTGGGAAAAATTAAACATGTTAAATAATTCATAAATGTAAATTTTTTATGTAATGGCAAACCAATCCATGTTTCAGTTTCAATACTGGTCATTAAATGCTCTTATATAAAACTAAATTGGATCATAGGAGTAATAAAAATGTTAAATAAAATACATGCATTACACGCTTAGTACTGTAGTTTAAAAGTGAAGTTTTTAACATATGTATATCTTAAAAGATCCTAGAATAGACTAGATCCAGATACGTTTGTTTTGTGCACTGAACTAAAATGAATTTTCATTTCTAGTTGTGGGCTAGAATGGATCAACTTTTCTTTAGTATTTTTCCAATCCTTGAATTTTCAGCTTATGCACATGTCTACCTTATAATATATAATGTTGCTGTTAGTGTGCAACTATCAGTTTATTATTTACGTGGTTTAAAATTAACAACAAAACAAGTATTTTAGTTTTGAGTACAGAATTTTTTTAAAAATCATGTTAAATGTTCAGTCATAAGCCATTGTAATGTATTCTGAATGATGAAATAACAAACAACATAGTTATCAACATCTTATGTTTAAAATTTTAAAACTCTATAATGTCAAAAATTTATGTTTAACCCCCCCCCCCCCAACACACACACACACACAAAAGGACATTTCATTAAATTTTGAATTTTTGATCATTTTAAATTAACTAACATTTTTTTAGGAAGAATTGTTTTTAATTGTTGTGACGATTTCTGTTTGCTTTATATTATACTAGCGGCCCCTCCCGACTTTGTCCGGGTTGAACAAAATATTATACCAATAAATTTCAAGTTGATAGCCAATAAATTGTAAATCTTTTTTACCTTAAATGTCGAATAAAAAGCGTAGTTCCAAATGTAGTTTTCTTCAATAAACCCTTTAACGTTGCCAGTTTCAAAAATCCTTTTTGTATTTATCAATACCTTCTCTACTTGAATCTTAAAAATATTAAACCTTTTCCTTACGGGGTGGGATAGCACATACTCTCGAAAAATACGGTGTGATGTCGGCAGAGATATAGTCTCGAATTCCACTTCGTTGTGACTTTCCTAACGTCTTTGCCCCCAAAGAACAATTGGGTGACATTCTGGGAACGGAGGGTGTATCTTGCTGAAAAGGACTGAATAATAATCTTTTGTCGTTCTAGCTAGAGGCTATTTCTTTTCAGGCGAAAGACATCAAAAGGGTAGTTCACCCGCGGTTCATCCATTTTCAGCTGTTTGAGAGATGAAAGAGGCACGGAGTGCCGATGCACTACTGTTGAAATTCTTCTTCAATAGTAAGAAAGCAATAAGAAAGAAATTAACCACTCTTTCCCCTGACCCCCCACGCTGAATGTCCAAGTAAAATGGGGATAGGAAGTAGATAACATTTTCCCTTTGTAAAGAGCGATTTCGAAAAACGGAGCCCGTAAGCTAAAGGGTGTTGCTATGGTTACTTGACTGCGATTGACAAAGGAAGAGATGTAAGGTACATTTTAATGTACAAAAGTTGTACATTACCCTCAACATACAAAATCTGTTCTCTCTCTTTATATATTATTATAGAAGTATATATACACATTGGTATCCCAAAATTAGAATAAGAGATGAAATAAAAATACAAAAATAAAAAAGGATTTTAAGTAAAGAATTTTATTTTAATTATTTTAAGCACCTAAAATAATATTCAAATTAATATTACGTTATTTATTAAAGTTAATTTTTTAAAAAGAAAGAGGTGTGCTTGAGACCGTAGTTTTATTCAAAAATAAAAAAAGGATTTTAAGTAAAGAATGTTTTTTTTAATTATTTTAAGCACGTAAAATAGTATTCAAATTAATATTATGTTAGTTATTAATTAAAGTTAATTTTTTAAAAGAGAGAAGTTAAGAGATGAAATAAAAATCCAAAAATAAAAAAAAGATTTTAAGTAAAGAATGTTTTTTTTTTTAAATAATATTAAAATTTTTTTCAAACAATATTCCTAAAATAATATTGAAATTAATATTACGTAAGTAAATAATTAAAGTTAATTTTTTAAAATAAATAGGTGTGAAGGAGAACATCTAGGTTCGAACAACTATCGTCAGAACAGAAGCCCACCGCGATAGCAAAACGATATGGATCGTTGAAGACTTCGGCACAAAAAGCGGTAGAGGACAGTAGCGGTAACAATGGAGATTGTTAGGATTAAGCCCCTAACTTTATTTCTACTGATCACATATACATAATATATAGCCTATGTCCATCTGGAATAATGTACCTTTCAAGCAGTGAAAGAATTTTTCAAATAGGTGCAGTGGTTTTGGAGATTACCTTCCACGTACAAAATCGCTCTCTCTTTATATATAAGTATATATAGATAATAGAAAGAGGTTAAGAGTTGAAATAAAAATACAAAAATAAAAACAGGATTTTAAGTAAAGAATTTTTTTTTAATTATTTGATTTTTTTAAAATAATATTCTTAAAATAATATTCAAATTAATATTACGTTAGTTAAAGTTAATTTTTTTAAAAGAAAAAGATGTGCCAGAGAACGGCTAGGTTCGAACCACTATCGTCAGAACAGAAGCCCACCGCAATTGCACCACGCTAAGAATTGTTGAAGACTTTGGCGCAAAAAGCGGTAGAGGACAGTAGCGGTAACAATGGAGATTATTAGGATTAAGCCCCTAACTTTATTTCTACTGATCAGATATACATAATATATAGCCTATGTCCATCTGGAATAATGTACCTTTCAAACAGTGAAAGAATTTTTCAAATAGGTGCAGTGGTTCTGGAGATTACCTTCCACGTACAAAATCGCTCTCTCTTTATATATAAGTATAGATAGATAATAGAAAGAGGTTAAGAGTTGAAATAAAAATACAAAATTAAAAAAAGGATTTTAAGTAAAGAATGTTTTTTTTTTTAATATTCAATTTTTTAAAAACCAATATTCTTAAAATAATATTCAAATTAATATTACGTTAGTTAATAATTAAAGTTAATTTTTTAAAAGAAAAAGGAGTGCCGGAGAACGGCTAGGTTCAAACCACTATCGTCAGATTAGAAGCCCACCGCAAATGCACCACGCTAAGGATCGTTGAAGACTTCGGCACAAAAAGCGGTAGAGGACAGTAGCGGTAACAATGGAGATTATTAGGATTAAGCCCCTAACTTTATTTCTACTGATCAGATATACATCATATATAGCCTATGTCCATCTGGAATAATGTACCTTTCAAACAGTGAAAGAATTTTTCAAATAGGTGCAGTGGTTCTGGAGATTACCCTCCACGTAGAAAATCGCTCTCTCTTTATATATAAGTACAAGTATCCAAGGAAAAAACGGACATCTTCGACTATTGTAAAGGTACATTGTTTAATGTTAAAAGAAAATCCCCCTAGTCAAAGAACAGTTGCAAAATCATTAAAATGCTGGGTGTCCACTGTAAACAAAATGATAAACGTCGATTTAAATCTTAAGAAAGCGAAAAAACGCAATGTGCATCGTCTTCTTCCAAATCATATCGCTGAACGCAGGACATGCTGCAGAATTCTATATGAGAAACACTTATCCAAAGAAAAATGGAAAACAATTGTCACAATAGATGAATGATGGGTGTATTTAAATGATTGCAACAAAAAAAGAGCCATTTATTATCATAAAAGGGGAGAAAAAAATTTAAGTACATGGTTCAAAGAATCGAAAGAAAGTTTTTCTAAGGGATTCATGATTGTTGCTGGTTTTTCTTATAATGGCAAGTTAAAAATAAAAAGAGTGGAAAAAAATGTCAAGATTAACTCCAAATACTATCAGGAACATATTTTATCGCCAATTTTTCTGAATGAAATACCATCGCTTTACCCACAGTGCCATCAATCTGTGAGACTCCATCAGGACAAAGCTAGCAGTCACACATCGAAATCCACTGTAAATTTCCTAAAAGAAATGGAACAAAAAACTGGTATCAAGGCCATACCCTTCACTGATATCCCCACTAAATCTCCCGATGTATCACCTATGTATTTTTGTGCTTTCGGACTTTTGAAATCTGCATTATCCAAACGTCGTCCCAAAACCCTTACAGGACTCTGGAAAGCTGTTCAGGAGGAATGGGGTAGAATGCCTCTTCTGACACTTCAAAAGGCATTATTATCCTGGAAATTGCGGTGTCGAAAGATAGTTCAGAATAAGGGATGTCAAATAGAATATTTAAAACACAAGAATTTTATGTAATTTAGTTTTGTGAATACAATATACATCGTCTAAAAAATATGTGAACAGCCTCTGTACATAATATATAGCCTATGTCCATCTGGAATAATGTACCTTTCAAACAGTGAAAGAATTTTTCAAATAGGTGCAGTGGTAATGGAGATTACCCTCCACCTACAAAATCGCTCATTCTTTATATATAAGTATTATTATACTGTAATTAAAAGATCACACCAGAAATAACTGTTTGATCTTAAAATTAGAGAATTTGACATTGGGTTATTTTTACCAGAACGCAATAATTATCGCCATGCGAAATGCGCCAAACCCTGGCGGAAAAATCCAAGATGGCGGCCGTGCACACAAATCTAGAGTATCCCCCCTAAGTTTATTTCTATTGATCAGATATACATAATATATAGCCTATGTCCATCTGGAATAATGTACCTTTCAAACAGTGAAAGAATTTTTCAAATAGGTGCAGTGGTTCCAGAGATTACCCTCCACGTACAAAATCGCTCTCTCTCTCTTTATATATAAGTATAGATTTATAAATGCCTTGTAGTCCCTCTTCCCACTCATACCTCCTGATTCCTAGAACAGTTGTTCAGGAGTCTCTGTTACAGTGTGAGATGACCGAGAGGCAATCGCCTCAGCCACCTGTCTCAGGCATTTCCTGTTGTCTTGGGGATACTGGCTATCATTAATTTTTCTTGATGGACCCCACTTGTGGGTGGGGGCTTTGGGGGACTTCCTGCTATCTTGGCAAGGCCAGCACTTCCGGTCCTTATGTTTGAACTAGCTTTATATACCCGGCGTTGCACGGCTGTACCCTTAATAAAGCTTACTTATTTGATATGTATATTTGTATTTTATGCCAATTGATACCCCTTTCCACTGGTCAGCATCCCATCAGCATATTATAATAACACCCTCCTCCCCCCATGCTGATGTCAGCATTAAAATGTTTCTTTCAATTTTGATATCCCACTGGATCCCGTCCCTTCGAGAAGTTTGAGGGCTTCCCCGTAAACCCTTGTAAAAATCGCCGGTTCCATAAACAAAGAATTACCTGGCATTGCCCAGGATAATAAAAATGGAGTTAACCTGATTTCTAGATGAATACGTACTAACAACCAAAATATATACAATTCACACACACACTTCATTTAATTAAGGTTGATCTCTTTCTTTTCCCCTACTACCAATTTGGTGTTCAAAATAGTGATATATAGGAAATATAAATTATTGGATTGTTTCTAGCAATTTTTACAAAACTAGGGGCTTTGCCCCTAGGCTCGCTACGCTCGCTCCTCTGTTATGGCTAATAGCGAGATACATAGGGGTGATTCTCGGGCAATGTAACAGCCATTTACTGTTGTCAGTCACCCTTATGCGAAGTGGATGAAGCCCGCCTATGGGTGAAAAATTGGATCTTCTTTCATGTCCTTCTGCAAAGGAAGCGAATGAGAAGATTTTTTTGAAGTATTTCTTTAAAATTCAATTAAAAATCAAAATTTTAAGATAGAGACTTGAAATGAGGTTTATATGAATTTGAAAGCTTTCGTCTTCCAGATGATGTAAATATTTTTTTTGTAACATAATAAATCTGAGAGCATCGAACTTATATTTTTCGAAATGCATAAATTTGTCGAAAAAGTGGGTTTTAAATTTTAATGAAAATATTAGTCTGTTTTAAATTATTTTTAAACAAATGAGGTCTTGTTTGAAGGAGAAATGTCTGTAGTCTTACATTGTAAAAAAATCAAAATTCTACGATCCTTTTTTGACGAGTTATCGTAATCGGAACATGAAAAAGTCAATAATTTTCCACAAAACATAAAATTTTAAAAAAACTTAAAGGCCGACGAAGATGAGACATGTCTTACTTTCTTCCCCACATTGTTCTGCATCTATTGGTATTGGTCTCGACCTCGTACCCCCAGCAGTTTCGGAGGAGATAGCGTGACAAGCTTTTGACAGAGGCTTCGACAGCAGCAGCAGTTGCTTTTTTTTAGAATAGAGAGATCTAAAGCGAATGTCGAAAAATCGTGACATTCATCGTGTTTGTTACATTTAATCGTGTTTCTTACATTTTAAATCAAGAATCTTATGGATATCTGTTTCCTTCTTTGAGATATGACGGAATATGTAAAAAACACATTTAGCCCCCCCTAACCCCCTCGGGGGCCGAATTTTGAAAAATCCTGAATTGATTTTTAGGTATTCATGTTCCTTACATTTTAAAGCAAGAATCTTATGGATATCTGTTTCTTTCTTTGAGATAAGGAATATGGAAAATAAACATTTTGCCCCCTCCCCCCATGGGAGCCGAATTTTGAAAATTCCTGAAATTGATTTTTAGGCATTCGTGTTCCTTTCATTTTAAAGCAAGAATCTTATGGATATATGTTACTAGGGGTATGAGGTGTTGGTCTCTTTTTTTTGTTGGTGTGTTTCCTGTGACACACTTTTTCTGGCAACCCTTACTTTATAACGGCTGACTGAAGTTGTTTGCCCGTTGCTCACAGGCTAAGGATGTCTGTGCGATTTATCAGTATAACCAATAAAATTTTCTTGAAAACAACTTCAACGTAGTGTTTTGTTGCTCTGCAGTCCTTTGAAGAGCAAGTTGTTTTTCCTGTTGAACACAATGCAATAGAGGAGTAATGTTGTTGTAGCATAATCATATTTTAGTAACTGTTGTTAATTATAGATATGTTATAGAAAGCTTATAAACTTTAAGAATTTTGTTCAAATTAAATCTGTCAATATATTGGGGTGTCCTATAGTCACAAAATTCTGGAATCGGAAAATAGGTTCCAAAGACATGAAGATAGATTAAACACTAAGGACTAAAAATCTAGTCACACCTAGTAAAAAGCTCTAAATAGTCCTTAATATGAATTCTAAATAGGTTTGTGGGGTTTTTTGCTTCCATCTTAACATATGCTATTTGTAGAATCCAAAATAGCCTGTGGTGCACTAGGTCATAGTATCAAACTATTTATTTTAGTATTAGGATTGCAGAAATGAGCCCCTTTTCAAGTATCTCATAAACTTAAAATTGCAATCTAACTTCATCATGAAACATAAATGAATGAGTTCCAAATAATTTTTTACTATGATCAGCAAAGATTGTCTTTTTGTTGCAATTTTATCATTATGTATTATTTAGACCATGTATAAGCCATGCCAGAATTTTCAAGTTTATTCTTATATTGTATAACGAATAACATAAAAATGAAAACTTGTGCAAAGAACTGGAAGGGATTAAAATTTCACAAAATTTTGTGCTCATTAAACAGACACTTAAAATTGATGAAAAGTTCAAATTTTTACTGAAATTAAGTTTAACAAAGCTTTTACTGGCACACAAAATCTGTTTAGCAGTTTTTTCTCTTCTTGGACTCTGTAATTTTATACTTGCTTATCACACATGGACATTGATTAATGCAAATATTTATTTTTTATTGAAAATTTAGAAAGTTTTGAATTGTGTGGGCATGTTTACACTAATTATTTTTTCTTGTTGAATAATCATTTTGTGTATATTAGAGGACTTTGGTAGAGAGTTTTGTACAGGTACTTAAGAGTAAGTTTCAGCTTCACATAGGTACATACATTTATTGTTCAGTTATCTGTGATATGTTTGGATTATATTTCTTTTATTCTTATTGCTATCCTTTTATATTTCAGACAATGTATCACTGGTGAAGGTATGTTTGTTTTCCAAACCTTGGAAGGTGACAGAATATATCGTAAAGTTCATCAAGCTACTTTAGCTATTGCTGAAGCTCATCATCGCATGAAAGAACATAATGATAGAATGTTTTCTAATCAGGTAATACTGCTTTATTTGTTTACTTCCAATAAGATTTCATGTGTGAATTATTTCATACATGTTTTGCAATTTAGTCATAATAAGGTTACAAAAAGAGTAAAAGTATTTAAAGTTTAAAAAATGGTAATTTTTTTTACTTGCCATGTACTTTCAATTCATCTGTGCTTTATAAAGTTTTTTGTATCATGTATGCTAATATATATACATATGTAGGTATGTATGTATTTTATTATTTTTTCCAAAAGTTTAAAAATATGTGTTCTCTCTTAGTTATAAATTTTGATTTCTTTGATTTACATATTTTTCAAACTTAATTTAATTTTTTTAAACAAAATCTAAAACTTAAAAGAGTTTTTCATCATTTCCTTGATTTTAGCTGAATATATAGTATATTTATATTTGAAGAAAATGCAATATTCTATTTATGCAGAAAGAAATACTAAGTGTAGACCTTTATTTAGGTCCATAAAATTACATTTAAAAAAAATGTATTCAATAAGAGTGGGATCCCTGAAGTAGTATGTTTAACATGATACTGAACAAGAAAGAGTATCTGGACCTTGATGATTTGATCAAATTTTTATAATTCAATAAGTACTGCTCTCACTTCTTTTTTAATTCTGGATTAATTTCTTATAGAAAGTTTGTGATTTGCAAATGCAGTCATCGTTTATTTTATTTTATATTATAATTATGTTTTGTCAAACAGCGACCAACTACAAATTTGAAATATCAAAATTGAGTTGAAATATTAATATACGGAGCCTTGCAGCATATTTTTCAAAGTGTATGAATTTGTTTATTGGAAATAAATTAGGATTAAGGAAAAGTTGAAATATGATTAAGCTTATGATCATAATTTTTTTCTTCAGAGGTGACTGTTCAGAATTTTACCGAGAAGTAACTTACCTATAGTTTTCCCATAGTGTAGTATTGCACTCTACATTTGCTATTGTTTTGATTTTGGCAGTTGCCAAATACGTTTTCTTAATATCCTAGTAATCAGGTAATCAACTGTGTTAACCCTTTGAGGGGCACAATTTTATTATTATAATTATTTTGAAAAAAAGGTAAGAATGAGGTATAATGGTCAGACAGATAAAAGAAATGTGATTTTAAAAAATTTAGCAGCCCCGTCCTCACAGTGCGAACGGCGCCCGTGTAGGGCATTTGAGTTCGACCACTAACTTACCTTGTTTTACTCGAGCAAAGACAAAAATAACTGATCTTATATCATTATAATAATAATTATTTTACTAAATAATTTTCAACAAACAGAAATTTGAATTTTATTTTAGAAATTTGAAAATTTAAGAAATTTTTTAAAATGTTAAAATAACTGAACTCAAAATATCAAAAATAAGGAATATCAAAAAATATAAAAATATATCAGAAAAATGTTAGAAATATCAGTAAAATATATAACAGTCCTATTGGGGATGGATCTTCCACATCTATAATTTCCTCAGCAGGACCGGATTCCTCCGTAAATTCTGGATTTTTCCAATTTATTCCAACACCTTCACACGTGGGGATTTCCAGGAGCCCATCCAGAGCGGTCATGCTTATAATAATTGATTTAAATTCACTTGTGCTGAATGTGGCTAGTTGCCGTTTGGAAACAATAAGCCAGGCATTTTGTCTCCTCCTGATTAGTTCTGCCTGTGGAACCTCTGACAGAGGCCACCCTTAGCGCACGAAATGAATTCAATAGACCATTGTCGAAAGCAGAAAGTTTGGCAACTGTAGGTGATAGTGACCGGCAAGCACCATTGAAACAGCTACAAAAGAAGTTGCTTATCAAAGGGACACCCGACATGAAGGGGTAAAGGCATCAAGTCGGAAGGCGTAACTAGACCGTCCAGCCGAAATTCCAAGCGAAGTGAATACAAATGATAACGTGTTCCTTTTCCAAAAATGCCCCCAACTTCAGAGGTTTATCGACTTTTTAATCGTCTTTATCCTCCAAGATGCAAGACCAAATAGTCTAGAGGAGAAAACATAAAGACAGTTATGTTTTGTTTTTTTTCCTTTGCGGGATGAGCCTGTATTTCAGTATCATAAAGGGGCGGCGTTCCCAGTGTGCGAACACCATTTAAAAGCGCAAAAATGGAAAGGAATAAAAGATTTTTTTAAAGAACTAATGACATGTCAGTATTCATTGAGGCTTGTTTATAAAATCTAGTGGAAAAAAAATTAAAACATTTTAGGTTTTTAATCCTTAAAATAATTGAAAATAGAACCAAGTATGAAACAGCATTAACTTGCATTCATTGTGTTCAAGTTAATTGAGCAGACAAAAGTTTGGTGCTGCCATTTGTTATCAGTTTAAAGAAGTAAAAGTATTTTACAATCTTTAATTGGAAGAAAATTTAAGATTTTTTAGGTTAAAAAAATTCTAGAAAATGTGTTTGCACAGTGAGGATGGCGCCCCTGAAAGTGTTAACCTAGTAAATTCGTTTGTAGATGACGTCATTACACCAGATTCTGTTGTATGACGTCATTTATATCCATCAACTGTTAGTGGTGCTTTATTTGTTATCCCCATGACTTATTGATTACGAGTTGGGATCAACTCGCTGTGTGCTGTCTATAATTTATGCAAATATTCTGTGTATATATATATATATCGACTGTGTAGTGAGGTTTGTTGCCCTTGCTTTTGCTCTCACCCTCTTTTCTCTATTTTGCCGGCTGAGGTAGAAAGGTTTTGATATCTAACACTAGTATTATAAATGCAATGTCTCGTGGATTGCGGGCCTGAGACAGAATTTTCATATGTTTGGATGTAAATTAATATTTTTGTTTATTTATAACTTTGAATAAAGAAGTTTTTATTGTATCTCTGTTTCTGCCGTTATATACTGCCAGCCACACTTTGCTTATTGTCCCTATGTCTGACAATGAAATCCATTTATTTTCTGATATCTAACACTAGTATCATTATCAATGAATAGGAATCATCATCTCAAAAAGGATCATCTTCACGAAGTGTCTCTTACCCTTCTGGCTTTCCCGAATCCAGCTCCTACCACATTATGGAAGACAGTGACGAGGACCATCAAGAAGCCATTGTCTCCAACCTCCAGGTAGTTGCAGACCATAAGCGCATGGTTGCCAGCGAGGAAACGCTCATGCATCAGAATGCCCCCCGACCAAGATCCAAGTGTAGCCTGCGCTCGCACCTCTTGCAGTATGGAAAATAGTCACTGACAAATACCATTGTGATTATATTGCATGTCATTTTGCGAACAAGAGAATATTTTTGTGTGCTTATGTCATCACTCTCGTTTTTTGTATAAAAACATACGTTGAATGTTTAAGCTGAATATAATATTTTTACTAATTTTCTGCAGCATACAGTCCACTGCAAAACCTGTGAGTGCTCTTTTGTGCTGGATATCTCATGCGAGGGCATGTAAAATAATGAGCCCGTTTTCTCATCAGATGTTCATTAGCTGGGTAGTGACTCATCAAATGTATTTTATATTAATTCTGTATTATGACTTGCTCTTTTTGAGACTAAATACAGGATAGCTTTACTGTATAATAATTTTGATGTTCTAGTTCTAGTATATATGGGAAGAATTGTTACATTAAAACAAAGAGGACCATGCTGTTTAAATTGGTTGATTTTAAGAGTAAATATGTATAGTTTTGATAGAAGTATATCTCTCTACTTTGATTTTTCATCATAATTTCATTATCACCCCCGTCTCAATTTGGTAGTTTATGTTGAAAGTAGCTGTAGATTTATATGTGGTACACTGAAGTAAATCCCTGTCCTCTGAAAATGAAATTATTATACTTGCTTCAGTGTCCATCTGTTATTGAATAGTTTTCAATGTGAATGTGCAAATGAGTGTTTGTAAATTTATACTTTAGATTTATAGCTTAATTTATATCCTTGTGTTTATTTTTTTTTTTAAATTTATTTATTTTTTTATTTTATTTTATTTTTTTTTTTTTTCTAAATCAATCTGCATTTATTTGCAGCTTTATCCCTTTTCTATTTATTCTGTTCGCTCGAAATGAGTAGTTTGTGAACTGTGGCAAAAAGTACAAACTTATTCGATTGATGTTGAATGTCTATAAATATTATTTTGTCTTTTTTCACTCTATCATGTTTCTACATGGTTGTGTTGATTGTAGTTAGATTTGGAAAAATATGTGCATTTTATCAGGTGAAATTTAAAACTTAATGCATTTATATTTGACAAGATGCTCTTCCTGGGTAGAAAGTTGTTAATAATTTATTTCTATTTCATGAATATTTTATTTCCTGTTTCAGAATAATTATGTTACTGAGATAATCAGACTTAACAAATGTATAAATTAGTATTAATGATTTTTTAAATGTATAATGTGTGTTGGCCTTTTATGATAAATTTATTGCATAGTACTCTTAAAGTGTTTTATTGTTAGAACAAGTTAGCTATGAAGGTTATGTTGAAACTGCTGTCAAGTTGTATAACTACAATGTATCGGTTACATTTTTGCAAATGAGATATACATTCCATGGGTCAACTTTCATTATGAAATATATTTTGACTTTTATATTATTTGAATTTAAAGTGGAGATCAAATAAATGTGCATTTGATAAAAATTTTATACTTCATTTTTCACAAAAAATATTTATGCATGATTAGCTGTCTTAACTCTTTATATATTCACTTAAAACTGCATTTTTGCACCTTTTATTGAATTTTAATAATTTCCAGTATCTTCTCGCTCTCCACCATCACATACTCTTTGTAAACACGAAGTATTTATTGTTCTCATACATTCTTTTGTTTTAATTGTTGTATGATTTTATGCTGATTTTTATTGTGTCGCTTAAGTTAAAGTTCTGTTTAAAGGCATATTATGCACGAAAGATAATTTCAAATGTATATTCTTTAAATTATTCTTTTAATTTATTTTCAAGTGTTTCCCTTTTTTTTAAAAAAAGAAAAGAGCATTTAACTATTTTGAAATAATTAAGATGTAAGATTTTCAGTTTTTAAAAAAAAAAGAATGCCAGAAGTACTCCCCTATCCATTGACTGTTAAACTATTTTGAATTGTAAAATAATACTGGAACCACATTTGTTGAATTTTAAATATAAATTATTGAAAAGGAAAGCTATAATATGAATAAATTTTAATTTATGTATTCTTATTCTTGTTCATTATTAAAACACTTATATATATATATATATATATATATATATATATATATATATATACACAGGGTGACTAATAAATACTGTGACAAATATCGAATCATTTAATTACATACAGATGAAATAGAAAATGGAAAATACAACAATATTATGAACATTATACATAAAAGTTTACCATGAAATAATTTTACTTGAATCGACCGCCATCTTTATCGATTACTAAAGATAATCTCTTACGCCACTATCCTATTACGGCACGAATCATTTTATGAGGTAATTTGTCCCATTCACTCTGTATGGAAGCTTTGAGGGAGTCCAAACTTCTGTGCTGCTTAGCATTTACTTTAGACTCTAAAATCCCCCAAATGCAATAGTCTAAAGGATTTAGATCTGGTGAAGAAGGTGGCCAATCTTCTTGCTTGATAAACTTCGGGCAATTGGCATGGAGCCATTCCTGTGTTGTTTTGGATCGGTGGGACAGTGCAGAATCTTGCTGAAATATCCAATTCTTTTTGGGATACAATCTGTTAGCATGTGGTAATAAACGTGTAGCCAATACTTCCTGTTTGTAATATTCAGCATTGATTTTTACCCCTTTATCGATGAATTTCAGAGGCAGTTTTCCATTGTGTGACACTGCAGCCCAAACCATAACAGAATTCTTGTTCTGAAAGCGTTTAACAGTTCGAAGATTTTCAGGTATATCCTCGAAGGTTGCTGAATATGCAACATCATTTTTAGCATTATAACTTTGTTCTGTAGAAAGCAGCTTCTCATCAGAGAAAATTATTTTTTCAACACTTTTGATACCGTGCCGGTTCAGCAATTTCTTACATCTTTGTAACCTTTTTACTATTTGTGCAGTAGTCAAACCTTGAACTTTTCTTTTGCGATAAGGGCGAAAACCCAGGTTTTCATTTATGATAAGTTGCGTAGTTCTGCGACTGATGTTCTCTTCTGCAGCCATTTTATTTGCAGAACATTGGGGATTTCTTCGTATCTTTTCACGAATTCTTTTGATATGTTCTTTTGTACGAACAGTGCGTGGACGACCGGACCATGGTCGATCTTTACAGCTATTGGTATCCAATAATCGATTTATAGTCCTATATATAAACGTCCTATTAAAACCAAGGCATTTTAATTGCTTAAATATTTTATCTGCAGAAAATCCGCGATCAAAAAGCTGTTTAACCATTAACCTTTTGGCTTCCATCTTTAAAAATATTCTACATGTTTTACTTTAAACAAAAATCGTCTGCGTTTACAAAAAGTTGCCAATCACACAAATAGATAGATAAATTGTTTTCCCAAACGATTAAAATTAACTCTTATTTTTTGGAGTGTTACAGTATTTATTAGCCACCCTGTATATATATATATATATATATATTAGCAGGTTTGTGAATTGCAATTTAGAATTTCTGGTTTATACAATCATGTTCTATTAAATACTCATGAGTTGTATAAACTGTTGTTTCAATCCTTCCTCTAAAATATTTAAAAATACTGATATAAAAATACTTATTTTTTTTCAATTATATTTAAAACTTCAGTAATTTTAAAATTAAAATCATTTTACATATTTTTGTATAAAATTAAAATCCTAATAATTATGTTATAATTCTTCAGTTGCTAATTATTTTGCAGTTTTCTAATGTATTTTTTACTTATATTTAATTTTCATAATTTCTGTTGCACATAGAGTTTGAAGACAAAGTGCAAGCTGAGGGTTTACTAGAAGATATTGCTTATTAATTTAAATCCAGTTATAATGAGCATTTTAGTATAAATTTTGATGCCTTTGTTTGTAAAAGCCAAAGAACAAAGTATTATATTTTCTACTCCTAGTCCTTAATTTTCTACGTGTTTAAAAGGTCTGCTGTCCTCTATAAAAAGCAACATGAAAATAAAAGTACATTTATGTGTAAGCCAGTGTTTCTCAAATTGCTAATGTTTTGTATAGTGACTACTGTTTTATTGTTTGTGTATTCACTTTTGTATAATAAACATAGATATAAAAAAACATTCAATTTAAACTCATTTACTGGTTAATGGTCTATAATCATAATTATGGCTAGATCTGTATATCCTTCATCAATTTTTTGGAACTGACCAAGAAATCAGTTTGTTCTAAGTCAGGTAATGTAACAATGAACTTGGGTATAATTTATATATTTTTAACTGTATGTAAGATAGTATATACTGTTATGATTTATATGTATGTAATTAATATGTAGCTTCAGTTTAGTATGATCAAAATTTTTAAAGACCAAGAAATATCACAGGGTGTTCAGATAGCAGATGAAGTATTCAAAAATACTCATCTATAACATTGTTTATTAGCTCTGAATAGATGCTTAGTATTTGTATAAAATGCAGAAAAACTCATGTTTTATAGATTAAAATGTATTTGCCCCTTTTTTAATACATCTTTGCTAGATTTTACATCAGTTATACATATCACTTTTAGTTTTTATAGTCTTTGTGATCTTCAGGTCTTATCTTTGTAATGATGTGTTTAAAGTTATAATTATGTTCATTTAAAGTATCTCTGTGTTGTAATGTTATATTGTTTCATTTCAGCTTTCATATTTAATTTTTTCTTTCATGAAAGAACGTCATATGTTGATTTATTTAAATTTATATATTAGTATAATCTATATGTACTGATATAACATGCTGATATTTGCATCTCTTAATTGGTTGTATTCTTTCCTCAACACTAATATCCAAATTTTCTGACAAGTTTTGTCCATGCACCTTATTGGCTTTCATATTTTCTCATTTTTCTGATTGCCATATCTTTGATATGATTTTTTTTTCCTTTCTATTAATAAGATATTTTTCAGCATGATTGTGTAGCATAAATTGTTTAGGGTTTTTGCATTTAGTAAATTTTCTGAAGTTACAGTTTAGTGATTGGGGAAAGAGAATATTATAGAAATTAAATTTTCTGATTTATACTCTTTTCTTTTTTTAGTAGTCATAGTTTGAGAAACACTGGATGTACTTTATATATGCATAATTTTTTAAGCAATTATAAAATTATTTAATAGAACTCATGAAATTTTATAATATTATGACATTTATTTCATTCCTACTTGTATATGAACTATGTTTTTATATTTATATATTGTGTTTATACTTGTCCTCTGTATCCTAGCTTTTGAAATTCACCACATTTATTAACGAAGTTCACCACCTCTTGAACTTGATGTATGTCTTGAATATAATGGAAAGTAATTATGCTTTGTATGCTAAAACTATACATACTTTGAAATTTCTTACAATAAAAATTGTTTATATACTTTTGTTGTACTTAAATGTCATCATACATCATTTAGTAGATTATGAATACATTATATAAGTGCTCTGAACACTGTATTTTTCAACTTGTGTATGTTAATTAAAAATTTCTTATGTATTCATATGAATTGTTAGAAGTCTGTTTTCTTTTGTATTACAGAATGAGGCATTTCTAATTTTGCTAGATTCCCACAAAAATTTTTACATTTTCTGATTTTTTTACTAAATATAACCAGTACGATAAGCAGGCTTTATTTTAAAAATTTTACAGTCAATTTATTAGTTTAATACATAGACTTTTTTAACGTTAAACATGATATAAAGATGGGATGGGATATGGTTAACCATTAACACAACCCCAACCCCAAAGAAGAAGAAAAAAAAAATGCTAGAAGACATTTATTGAACACCTTTGCTCATCAAAATTATTACAGACCAGGCCTCTGCAAAGATGTGTCGAACTCATAACAACACATACCAGAAATAGAGGAGGGGATACAAAATCATGTACATTCTCTGAAAACAGCTTTACAGGTGCTGCTACTTACAGGCTAAAAACATTACATGAAGTGAATAATAAAATTTATAAACACCTCAACCTTGGAAGCTTAAAAAAGATTCAATAGGAAGATATGAAATGCAACATAAAATTTTTTTATTAGTACTACAAATGAACAAATAGATAAGAATTAGCACAATTATTAAAACGTAAATTGTTTCTAATTGAAAGCCAATGGTAAAAGTTCTGTATATTTCATTTAAGTTCATTATTTGATGGGATAATTGAAGCTACATCCACATAATTATCTGTACTTTGATGGATTTACTTAGTTCTTAATATCCCCAGTTGTGGTGGAAGTAGTTCATTTTTTTATAAGAACCAAATTTCCAATTTTAAGAATTTTCTTTGGAGTGAACCACTCAGTGATGCACCCAGGATTTTTTCTTCGGGGGGGGTGGGGGGGTGGCGAGATGAACAGATAAAAATATTTATAATGCAAAATCAATATTCATAGTGTAATTTCTATTTCTTTGGGGGGGGGGCCCCTTGCCACCACCCCGGGTACGCCACTGGAACCACTTATGAGGATAGCTGCCACCTTGCAAAATATTTTGTAGCGACCTAATTTTCGTAGGAAACAAACTGTTATGTATGCATGCAACAGTTGGAGCCACTGCATGGCTCATAATTACCATGAACTTCTTTCGCGATTAGTATGCACCCGAATCTTCATGTTGTTCTGTCGTCCTAGGACAAGGGTCCCCAAAGTGGTCAATATCAAAGAGGATCTATTAAACTGTCTAGGAAAAAAAATAGAATATTCCAATAAAAATTCGAAATACGGATATGATCAACTACTGACTACCCTAGCCTATGCTGCTTACAACATGTGTTACTCTGTTTTCATGCATATGGCAACGGTACTAGTATTGCAAACATGTTATGAACGCTGGTGGTTGATTATACACAGACATATGTTGCACTGTTACACTCTAGTAGGGTTGTCACTCTAAGTATTTTATACCTAAATGTAGATATTTTGTCCTTTACAGAGAAAATATCGTAATATATCGAAAATTATATACTTTTTTATTATCTTTTTCCTACCTAATGGTACTGAATAGATACAATTAAGATATAATTCCTTCCAATTCTAAAATCTATTGTTAGCAAAAGGTGGCAACCCTGCACTCTGAGAAAAAACAGGCACTTCTTTATAGCTCGTGCGGGAGTAAGTTGTGTTTCTTACTACTGCTGTTTTGCAGGGCCTTGCTTAGGTGTGGGCAACCGCCCAGGGCCGCTAAAAATTTATGACCGCCATTTTTATTCCTCATCGTAACACTTATCTAAATGTTCCGGGTTTTTTAAGAAATCCTTCATTTTTCGCGGTTTCTACAATTCAGCTTATAAAAAAAATATATGTTTTGATTTTTTTAAAAGAATCTTAATTGACAAACTACCCTTTTGGTTCGAAGAATTTCTCGGCTAGAAAAAACATGCTTTATCTTCAATTCAGTTATAATAAAACCTTGATTATCAATCCTTTTTTTCAATATCAGTTTCTACTATCCATCAGTCACTACATACAGTCATTTGAAGAATTATAAACATTTTGTTGGAATCTGTGCGTTTTCCCGGAATAGTTGCAAACTGAGAAAAATGTGAGCAGCTCTTTGTGAACGAATACTAATACCATTTGGTCAAATGTTTGGTCTATTCAAAGCAAACAATAGACAAGACATTTCTCTGGAAAGTGTAAGACAAGTAAGTAAATGTGCTCCAAACCTGTTGGGAAGAAAGGGTTCTGAAGGCTGAAGGAGTGGAGTAAACAAAAAATGGCTTTTGCGCTTGTTCTCTCTATCATGATAATGGATTTTATTTCCCACTTCTCAAAGAATTGAAAATATTACAAAGCAGGTACAATCAGTATTCTTTGAAGGCAGATTGTACGCCTGTCCTCCTTGGTACTTATTTCTAATGAAAATGATCCCTCATCATCTTTGGACTTTTCACTTATAATAGACAATTTTGCTGCTCAGAAAGAAAAAAAAATTGCCTTATAACCAACAAATCCATACATGTATTTGTTTTTGGAGGGCAATGTAGATCTACCTCCCAGTGGTGCTCTCCGTTCTCGTTTTATACGGCAAAATGATCTACAACTCTGGCGTGAGTAATTCCAAATGCGGATCTTTGACGATTATGCAATGGAATGCAGGAGGCATGTCCCAAGCAAAGAGACAGGAAATTTACCATACTTTAAAAACGTATGATGTTGATGTGTTTACAATCATGGAAGCCACCAAGATTGTAAACACATCAACATATTAATGAAGGCTCCAAGTACTATCTTTTCACAGGCTATGTGACATAAACATCTATGTCGCATCAACGTGGTTCCTAACCCTCTTTGTACCTTGTGTGATCTTCACGAGGAAATGGACTTGCCTCACCTGTCCAGATGTCCTGCTCTTCCTCGGACATCAATCTGGAAACGCTACTGGATTGCTCGCTTTCATTTATTGTTGTCTTTTTGATGTTCAATTGTCTTTTAATGTGCCATTGGAAATTAAGTATTTTTTTTAACAATTTACTTTTTCTAAATCGTGTAAATAATTTTTCCATTGTTTCATTATTCTTACAAATGAATAATTTTGATAAATTATATATATATATATATATATATATATATATATATATATATATATATTTCAATGCGGAGGCACTTGTCGCGAAGACATTCGCCTATAATTCACTGCAGTTTTGCTGGCCATTTTATAATGGGGGCGTCATGTAGGCGGACCAGCATTGCCCCCTATGAAGGGACGACACAAACGGAGACATTTTAGTGGCCCTTCGCCAGGATTCGATCCGAGCACCCTCAGCACCGAAATCCAGCGCGCTGTACCACAATTCCGTCACTGCCCTTTAATTTTATATTTTAGTGGACCAATTGTAATTTCATGTATAATTTTCTTTTACGTAGCTAGAATGTAGGTTTTTTAATATCGAAACGCAATGTATTAAAAGTAATAATTAGTGAAATCAGTAGTGGATGCAGTTTTTTTTTTCGGGGAGGGGGGGGGGGGATCGGGGTTGTCTTACTAGATCCATTTCTCAGTACGTAGCGAAATTTGATTGCCAGTAAATGTGTTTCGTCCAGGGCCGCTAAAATCCTAAGCATCGCCCAGGGCTGCTAAAACCCAAAGCACGCCCCTGCTGTTTTGTTCTGCTGCAAACGAATTATGTTTTAACATGAAAAATCTGAATTTAATACCCACAATGTCGGCTACCAATTCTAAGAAGAAATGCAGACAATATTCACAGGACTATTTTAAATATGGTTTTGTGCCATCGGTTGCTAATGAAACTATTCCTGCGGGCTTGTTATGTGAAAAAACTTTCAGCAATGATGCTATGAAGCCGGTGAAAATAAAAGACCACTTGCAAAGGATCCATTGTGATAAGAAAAACAAAGATTTGGAGTATTTCAAAAAACTAAAAGAGAAATTTAGAGTTTGGCCAAATTTGAATACATACTTGAAGTCATCTGCTAGTGTTGATAAAGAAGGACTGAAGACATCCTACAGCATCTCTCTTAATATATTAAGGAAAGGCAAACCGTATACTATTGGTGAAGAGATTATAATACCAGCTATAAAATATGTAATTGAAAATGTTATGAAGAAAGACTCTCAACTAGTTTTAAAATGCATACCATTAAGTGCAAGTACTGCGCAGCGACGTATTGAGAAAATGGCCGATAATGTAAAAAGAACTTTGATCTCTGAGCTCCAGCATTGTAAGTTTGTTATTCGACTTGACGAATCAACTTTCGGAAGTTCAAATCTTCTTATGACTTATGTTAGGTTTCATAGCCCATCCCTCAATGAAACTGTTGATAAATTTCTATTTGTTAAATACCTTGAAACTGGTTCAAAAGATGAGACAATCTTTAATGCTTGCAAGATTATTTGAACAAGCACAGCATTCCTTTCGGGATTATACTACTTAATATTACTGCAGTAGCTACTGACGGTGCACCTGTTATGGTAGGCCGCGACAGAGGATTTGTCGTCTTTCTGAAGGAAAAGGTGCCTAAAGTGCATACTATTCACTGTGTGCTACACAGGCAGCATCTTGTAGCCAAAAAACTAAGTGGCGAACTTCATGATAGTCTAAAAGTGTGCATCAGGTCCAGTGGCGCACCCAGGGGGGGGGGGGGCCCAAGGGGCCCTGCCCCCCCCCCCAAAGAAATAGAAAAAACACCAGAAAATATTCCAAAAATCTTTTCTTTATTAATATTCGTTTTTCTGCAATTATATTCTGTCGTGTTTTCTATTTCTATACAACTTATGAATTAGCAGTCACATAAGATGAAAATACCCTATAGCTCTCGGGAATCACGGCCGCTGTGAATAAATATATGGTAAAGTAGTGGTAGTTCTGGGGCACAACGAGCGTTACTTCCCTTGGCTCTTGGCTGTGTCAGGCACATAGATCACGTGTTTTCTGTATTGGCGATCATTGCAGACACTCAGTCCATAGATCGAATGCGATGCTTTGTGTCTATTTTCATATAGTCCACTTAAAACCTTTAGCTTACGGGGATCAGTTTTGTAAATCGCTTTTTAGAACGGGAAACTTTTGTCTACTTCCTACCCCCCATTTTACGACCGGTCAGTGTGTGTGTGGGGGGGAGGGGGGGGTCGGTGGAAAAACTGGTTAATTGCTTTCTCGAAGACCATGGGATATGAGCAGAATTTCGTCTCCCTAAATCCCCTACATCTGGAGCTGGTTTTTAGTAAACAAATTACAGATGTTACAGAAAAGAGGTTTGCACATTTTGTTTGCTTATGATAGTATACGTTCTGTAAAAGCTTTTATGGATGAGTGAATTTTAATGGCGGGAATTTTTTCATATGAATTTTTAAGAAGGAAGAGGAATTTAAATTTTAAAATAATTATAGGAAGTTGACAAGAAAAGACAAATCAAATATAAAAGAAAATCAGTCAAATAAAAAAATTTAATTTTTTTTTCCGATTTCTGCAGAGTTTTATCACACTAAAAGTTAATTATCTTCATATTTTTCTCATATATACTTTAAATATAAATTTGTATTGATAATACAAATGGTTCTTAAGTTCCATTTCAAGTCATTTTCAAGCCATCTGGACCTAGAAAATAGATTTATTTCCTGATTTTCCCTCCTCCTTTAAAAAACGTATTCAAGTAAATAAACGTAAGAGTGTAAATTCATGTACAAATGCAAAAGTTGAAACTAAAATCGCTGTAATGAAGGAACATAAATTCATGATCTAATGTCTTATTTTCTTATTAACAAAACCGAATGATTCTGTTAGCGTGATCTTTAAGATAGACATACCTATTAGTACAGGGCAATTCAATTTTCTAAAAATTAGAGCAAAAATGACCTTCAAAGAAAAAGTATTTATTGTGTACGAAGCTCGTTAAATCTGACAGAAGAAGACACACACACAATCACTACTAATATATACACACCCGATTCTGTTTTTTGCAAGGATTTGAAATAACATGGTCCAAGAAAAAGAAAACAGAGGTGGGGAACCAGCGGCCGTAAGGACGCATGAGGCCTGCGTGATCTTCTTGTGCGGCCTTCATATAAGCTAGCACTTGTATTGATTAATATTTAATTTTATAGATTACAACAATTTGCAAAGCAATGGAATTAAATAAAGAACGGCATGAATGTATGTACTCAGGCTTTGCGTTATGAAGCTTGATCCAAATATTCAATTACTTTCAAGCAAGAAACAAATGCAAATATCCCACTAGTTTAAAATTTCCATCGGATTTTAAAATTATTTTAGGAATTGTTGCTATGTCAGTTATTTATAATTTAATACTATTATTTTTCTATTGTATTTCTTTATAATGTTAAAATTATTTAAAAATACTTCTATTTTATTTTTTTTATTTGAAGTGGTATTTAAATATGTAGTTGTTTATTAAAATTTAAAAATGTGGATGAATATATATATATATATATATATATATATATATATATATATATATATATATATATATATATATATATATATATATATATATATATACATATATATATATATACATATATATACATATATATATACATATATATATACATATATACATATATATATATACATATATATATACA